>JAFMSR010002282.1:0-24993 GCA_022818135.1 Saxidomus purpurata
GGGTTTCTAACCAGTTCATATTGAGATGGGTGGGAAACACTGAAAAGCATTTCTGAAATTTCCAGTGTCCCAGCCGGGATTTGAATTAGGGATCTCTGGATTGGTAGTCCAGATTGTTAACCACTTGACCACCGCACTACATTTGTGTGATTTTTATTCTATTGATTTACTATCTTACCATTTACAGAGTACCAGAGTGCAAGATTCTACAAGTTTTACATCTTTTAGAGCTAGCTCAGCTTTGGGGAGAGGACCACAGACAGACAGAATGTCGGCAATGAAGTCTGCATTTACAGTAAGATACAAATATTGACCTATGACTGCTAGTGGTTACAATAGAATCTTACAAGACATGACATCTTTTCCTTTTATTTCATGTCTCCTTTTGTACCGATTTCACAGAGGTTGAGCTAGTATCACCGCTATATGGCCTGTCAGTGAGTCAACATGTACACATGTGACTTCAATTATGTACTTCCAGAATAAAAGAGGACTTTCCAATCTGTCCCTGTTTTTATCTGAACTGCCTTTAAGTTACTGCATTGGTACTGCTTGGTACCAATTTGGTAGTATGTTCATCTCAGGATTGTAGTTTCCAAAGGTTCAATCCTAACCAGAGCCATTGGACTTAATATTTGCTCTGGCTTCATTGAAAATTTCTTAATAATTTCGTGTTAATTTGCTGGCCTGTTTTAAAAACGAGATTTAGCAGAAATGTTCCATCACCCTGTACCATTAGTGTTCAATTTTTTCAGGTCTTTCAAAAATATTGCCAAAAAGAGCAGTGATTGTTTTCCTTACACAATATATATATATATATAACTGCTGTGGAAACTAAGTCTTTATACCTAGGTCAAACTGTGGTTAAAAACAATGACTAACAATGTTACATAATAGTAAAAGCCATAATAGAACATCTACTTGAATAGAGACCACATATGTACATGTGATATGACCTAATCTTCTTGGAAATCAGTCAAGGTCACAAATGCCCCTCTTCTTGAAACAGGAGAATTTTTGTTTGTTTTATTTTAAATGGTCAATTCTGGTATGAAGACACACTGAAAAGTATGTCAAATTTATTTGGCAGCCATTTCTGATCAATGTTTTTATTGAAGGTTTTGTTTTAAAATCTAAATACACTCTTTAGCACTTAAAATAAGTTACTATACGTTCCTTGTCCCCTTTGTTTGCAGGCACAGTACAAGAGCAACTTTGTGGCTGCTGTGGACTCTGCACCAAAAACAATACCAACAGGAATACACGAACCAGAAAATCCCAATCCTTTACCGGATCATTCTCATGCAAAGCGACGAAAAAAGTCTAGATGGGATTGAATACAGTGGTTTCCTTTTGTGTATTATGATTGTCAGTACCACCATACAACTAGGGTGGCGCTTTTCAGAATAGTTCAGAGATTGAAAGTCTGATCGTTTCTATTCTTGATGTTCACACATTGAATCCGAGAAAGACTGGAGACTTGACTAACGTGCTAACATTTTAACGTTTAGTTTTTGGACGAAATGAGTGAAACGGTATTGTCAAAGCTCTGCCTAGGACTGAAGTCGTGTGAACATGTGGCTTGACTGTTACTGGGGTAGTCAGTTAAATATATCAGATAAAATTCAAGTGATGTACATGTATATAGCTATCCAATGAAATATCAAGGTTTTTTGTTAAGGTTATTATAGCGTTAGTGATTTAAATATTGCATGCCTGAGTTACTTTACACATGATGTGGGTCGACCCAAACTGTAAATGGTTGATTTGTATTGGGGATGTAAAATTCAACTGTGTAATTGCGTGATCTCATTCTGTCACTGATTGGATAAATGTTTGAAATCCGACTAAATAGTGTAACACTTTAACCATTAAAGATTGTTTGGTCAGACTGGTTGCCACTGGCGCGCATTAAGTGCACCAAATGGTCAACAAACATGATGATAAAAGAATCAGAATCAACGATGATGTAAAACACAATGTTGATATGTCCGTATTAAGATAACCAGTGTTCCAGCTAGCACAAAATAGAAGGGTGCAGCGCCCTTCCCCTGTTCTTGTGCACCCTGCCTTTGCTCTGGCACCCTGCTATGCCCTTTTTAACAAGACCTTTGCATTTTATGTTAATGAGCCTATCTCTTGGATTTAATGACAAAATACACATGGTTCCAATACACATGGTTCCTTTCCTTAAGGCACCAATACTTTAGTAGGAGTTAAGAAATGTCCAGAAGCCAGTAAATTGGTATTGAAAATATATGTCCTTTAAAGCAAAGTTTTGCCTGCCCTCCACTCCCTCCCCTTTTTCCAACAGCTGCCTGCCTTTTTCAAATCCTGGAACACTGGATAATGGTTCATGTCATTCGTCTCAGATAGTATTGATTTAAATACTTTTATCAACTGTTTAAGCATCTGAACTATGACGTGTGTGCTATACCCAGATGAACTTGTGTATTTAGTAAGATAGTGTATGTTATAAATTAAAAACTTCTACTTTTGTTTGCCTTAAGGCAAAATGGGGACAAGATAAAATGTTAAAGTTTTTCTGTTTTCTTGAGTTATCCAAACCTTGTGAAATATGTAACAGAGACTACTTCTGTAGTAGAGTGGTTAGAATATCTCGTTGATTGAGGATCACTGGTATTGAGCCCGGCTATGGAGTCTAGACCATGTCTCTTTCTGTGGAAATGTTGACAGTTTCTAACGGATGATAGGGGTCTAGTAATAGCCCTTCTCAGGAATGATGAGTGGATAAAGTGCCTGCTAGTGTATATACAGGTGTTAAACACAAATAGAAAATACACACTGGGAAAGATTTCTACCTTGGGTCTTACTTGTAAACAACCCTCCAGCTGTTCGCAGACAATAATATATAATTAGGAAGTTGTAGTTTTTCTTACATATTTTATAGGTTTCTCATATTCTCATTTTTTGCATTAAAGGTGTCAAATTTGCAACTCTTTGTTATCATTCACAGAGATATAAAACAAAACTGGCACAAAGTATCAAGTGATTTGACTTGAAAAAATATTGGCATTTTACTGAAAATGCTGAAATTTCCTTATATTTTTGTAGTGGGGTTAGTAAAAGTGCCCATATTGTTTTATTCTCCTGTTTATCATTATTATTTTTATGTTATTTGTAACATATTAAGCCAAGCCTATGCACCTTGGCATTTATAAGTTTTTGGATTCTACAATGTGGCAATTCCTGAGACTCTAACATAAATCCCTGAGAATACGAGAAACTTTTTCTAATTTCTGAGAATAAGGGTGATCTCAGATACTGTGGCAAACTTTACATAAGGAGAAAAATCATGCAATTTATGATGACACCAACTGAAAGATAAGTATTTTTTCTATCAAATAACATGTAAATAATGTTGCTAAAACGTGTACTGTTTTATAGGCAACAAATTTACACGCACAGCCCCCTGACTGGGCCCTGAGAATACGAGAAAACAGGATAGTGCTTGTCTTACATATCTACATACTAGGAACTTAAGCATTCTAGTTGTCTGAAACTAGTAGTACTGATTATACCCCCAAAACAAAGTTTAGGGGGGTATATAGGAGTCACCCGGTGGTTGGTCGGTCGGTCGGTCGGGCGGTCTGTTGCATTTTCCTTGTCCGGAGCATAACTTGAAAACTACTAGTTGGAATTCAATATTACTTCATACAATGGTCAAACACATTGAGAGGAAGTGCAGTGCACAAGAACCATAATTTTGACTAATTACAGAGTTATTGCCCTTTGTTACTTTTCTTTGTCCGGAGCATAACTTAAAAACTACTGGTTGGAATTCAATACAACCTCATACAATGGTCAGCCTTCAGAGGAAGTGCAGTGCACAAGAACCATAACTCCATCTTGACTTATTACAGAGTTGTTGCCCTTTGTTACTTTTCCTTGTGGATAACTTAAAAACTACTAGTTGGAATTCAATATTACTTCATACAATGGTCAAACACATTGAGAGGAAGTGCAGTGCACAAGAACCATAATTTTGACTAATTACAGAGTTATTGCCCTTTGTTACTTTTCTTTGTCCGGAGCATAACTTAAAAACTACTGGTTGGAATTCAATACAATTTCATACAATGATCAAGCACAATCAGAGGAAGTGCAGTGTACAAGAACCATAACTCTATCTTGAGTATTTACTGAGTTATTGCCCTTTGTTACTTTTCCTTGTCCGGAGGATAACTTGAAAACTACTAGTTGGAATTTAATACCACTTCATACAATGATCAAGCACAATCAGAGAAAGTGCAGTGTACAAGAACCATGACTCTATCTTGACTCATTACAGAGTTATTGCCCTTTGTTACTTTTCCTTGTCCAGAGCATAATTCGTAAACTACTAGTTGGAATTCAATACAACTTCATACAATGGTCAAGCACAATCAGAGGAAGTGCAGTGCACAAGAACCATAACTCCATCTTGACTAATTACAGAGTTATTGCCCTTTGTTACTTTTCCTTGTCCGGAGCATCATTCGCAAAATTACTGGTTGGAATTCAATACAACTTCATACAATGGTCTAGCACAATGAGAGGAAGTGCAGTGCACAAGAACCATAACTCCATCTTGACTAATTACAGAGTTATTGCCCTTTGTTCCTTTTCCTTGTCCGGAGCATTATTCAAAAACTACTGGTTGGAATTCATTACAACTTCATACAATAGTCAAGCACAATCAGAGAAAGTGCAGTGTACAAGAACCATGACTTTATCTTGACAAATTACAGAGTTATTGCCAAGAACAATATCTCTCCTTAGTTTGTTTGCAAGGTATTCTGTTACTACGAACTTCCTCAGTTTATAAAGCAGTCTTTTGGGGGTATTAATCACATTTAGTGATAGCTCTAGTTTAATTTAACTTGCAACAATTAAGTTTTTTTTTACTGTAACTGGCAGAAAAAAATGATCCCTTCAACAGGGGATACAAATTCACTGAATTTGTTTTTTGTAATCATGTTGCTTTATAGTCAAAATTGCCTTGTTACAATACGACAGTTGCAATAACTAAGATTTTTATTTTCTCACAACACTTCTGGAGAAAGGACGTGTACCGGTATATAGGTGTTATATCACCAATGTTTTATAATAAATAGAACACAGTTCTATCATTATTCTATCAATAAATTCATAAGTAACTGAAAATAATCATTAGAGTTTTCTTTTATTTTACACAAATAACCATCTTGTAAGTATATACCATCATTTTTCAACTAAAAATGAGCCTTTAAAAATGGGATCACCAGTTGGGTGGACCATTTTCCTGTATGATCTTCATAATAGTTTTAAAAATAGCAAAATATAATTATATCCCTACCACACATAGTTTTTTTTTTCGGGGGGGGGGATATAGGAATTGAAAACGTCCATGTTGAATTATGGTCAAGAATGAAGCTTAAAATAATATTTTCTTTAACAGTTTGTTTCCAAACACCACTTTAGGTCCGTTAGCTTCAGAGTACCTTACATAACTACTACAGTCTGTCCCACTCAATCAGCAGTAGACTTTGATTACATTTCGAATATGCACGGGTCATCAATATAAAATATATCAGCATCATTGGAAAATTATTATCACCAGGCACCTTTTTCTCTTTTTGGCTCACCTGGCAAAAAGTGCCAGAGTGAGCTATTAGGATTGATTTCCGTCCGTCGTACATCCGTCTGTCTGTCCATCATTTCCATCAAACAACATCTCTGAAACCACTGGGCCAATTTTGATGAAACTTTGCAGGGTTGTTCCTTACCTGAAGCTCTATCAAACTTGTTCAAAGAATTCCATTTAATGCAGAACTCTGGTTGCTATGGCAACAAATAGGAAAAACTTTAAAAATCTTCTTCTCTGAAACCACAAGGCCTAGAGCTTAGATATTTGGCATGTAGCATTGTCTAGTGGACCTTTACCAAGATTTTCAGATTATGACCCCCGGGTCAAAATTGACCCCGTGCGGGTGGTCACTTAGTTTTGCATAGGCTTATATAGGAAAAACTTTAATAGTCTTCTTCTCTGAAACCACAAGGCCTAGAGCCTAGATATTTAGATATTTATGGACTTGTACTAAGATTGTTTAAATTATGAGCCCTGGGGTCAAAATTGACCATGCCCGGGGGGTCACTTGGTTTTACATAGGCATTTATAGGAAAAAATTTAAAAATCTTCTACTCTAAAATCACAAGGGAAAGCACTTTATTTCACATAGACTTATATAGGGAAAACTTAAATAAAACACAAGGCGGACAGGCAGATAATAGATATTTGAAATGTTACTTAGCATTGTGTAGTGGACCTCTACGAATTATGTTAGAATCATGACCCCTTTTATTATAGCAAATGGTAGTCAGGTGAGCGATATAGGGCTATCATGGCCCTCTTTTTTTATCTGACCTGGCACAAAGTGCAAGAGTGAGCTATTGGGATCGCATTCCGTCCGGGGTCTGTCGTACGTCGTCCGTCCACCATTTCCTTCAAATGACATCTTCTCTGAAACCACTTGGCCAATGTTGATGAAACTTTGCAGGGATTTTCCTTGCATAAAGCTCTATCAAAGTTGTTCAAAGAATTCCATGGAATGCAGAACTCTGGTTGCTATGGCAACAAATAGGAAAAACTTTAAAATTCTTCTTCTCTGAAACCGCCAGGCATAGAGCTTAGATATTTGGCATGTAGCATCTTTCAAGATTGTTCAAATTATGACCCCCGGGTCAAAACTGACCCTGCGCGGGCGGTCACTTTGTTTTGCAAAGAGGAAAAGCTTTAAAAATCTACTTCGCTTAAACCACAAGGCCTAGATCTTAGATGTTTAGCATGTGGCATTGTCTAGTGGACTTGTACCAAGATTGTTCGAATTATAAGCCCTGGGTCAAAATTGACCCTGCCCGAGGGTCACTTGGTTTTACATAGGCTCAAAAAGGAAAAACTTTTAATGATCTTCATCTCTGAAACCACAAGACCTAGAGCTGAGATGTTTAGCATTGTCTACTGGACCTTTACCAAGATTATTCTAATCATGACCCCCTGGTCAAAATAAACCCTTCCCGGGAGGGGGGAAAGCACTTGATTTCACATAGGCTTATATAAGGAAAACTTAAATAAAACACAAGGCCGACAGGCAGAGAATAGATATTTGAAATGTTACTTAGCATTTTGTAGTGGGCCTCAACCAATTATGTTAGAATCATGACCCCTTTTATTATAGCAAATGGTAGTCAGGTGAGCGATATAGGGCCATCATGGCCCTCTTGTTGTTGTAATATAACAATGAATTTAATCATTTGCCGTGTTATTTTGACACAGAAAGTTTAGCAATATAAACTAAATTTTCATCAAACGAGTATTTTTATATGACAGTAAAAATAACTATACAACAACTCACGGGCTTGAATAAAAAATAAAATAGCTATACACGGGTGAACAATTTTCCGATCGATTTGCCCTTGCAACTTCAATCTTCCCAAAATCATAGAATGAAAGTGTCTGGTTGTCTGACTCCTCCCTCTCCAACTCTTACGCCGATACATACATATAAGTCATGTAGCCTACGTATTGTCCTTTTATGATAACTTGAAAGTTGCGTCACATGATGTTTACGTTTTCTGGTATTTAGAAAACACAAAAACAGGTAAGACAGCTTTTTGACAATACAATAAGTATTTGTTTTTCACATAAATGATATAAAAGTAGTCATTGGCTTAGTGGTAACGGCAGTGAAATTGCATCTTTTTATGACAAGGTCGCTGGTTCGAATCTCAGAATCTTAGGGTGTCTTCTTTTTTCTTAAATGTTAGAAGGGTAACTATTTACTGCACTACCATGAACTCGCTGCTATGTACTCCCTGTACTTCTACCTACTGTAGTATGCCCTGCATTCCGTGGAATTTTGACTGTTCTTTTTTACTGCATAAAACATAATTCGTATTATTTTGTTGTTGCTGATATTAAAGGCGTTATCGGAAGTGTAGCAAATTTTACTACCAATGCCAATCTAAGCGTATCAACGCATAATAGTATCAGTACTCGAATATTCACAAATAAACTGAAAGAAGCTCGTGTGTTACCAATATTCAAGTCAGGGCTCAAAGAAGAAGTTGAAAACTATCGTCCTATTTCAATTCTACCTACCATTTCTAAGATCTATGAACGTCGCATAGCTTCTAAAATCCATACTTAATTCAAGACTACTGATGTCATACATAAAACGCAATCTGGTTTCAGAAAACATCATTCGTGCAAAACAGCTTTTAAAAGGTTAATTGATGCTTGGAGTAAGGATGTTAATAGTGGAAAAGTAATTGGAATCTTAAGGTGTTTCTATGTTTGAAGAAAAGCATTCGATTTAGTCGATCACGAGATCCGTCTCTATAAATTAAAATTGTATCATTTTTCTGACAAAACTATCAAATTATTTGTATCATATTTGTCGAACAGGCGGCAGATGGTTAAAGTAGGAAACGTACAATCTAAGACCGGGTGTGCCACAAGGGTCTATACTTGGACCTCTACTTTTCTTATTATACATTAACGATATCACAAACTAAAGACCACAAACACACTGAATTTAAGTAGTAATGACATACTTTTAAAGGATGCAACAGTCCAAAAAGTACTAGGTGTGAATATTGACAATACCCTAAATTGGCATGCTCATATAGTTTATGTATGTAAAAAGCTTAAAATACTAAAATATCACTATTAAAACGCATTTTATTCCTTCTCACAGATGAGATGAAAATTATTTTTAATAACGCGTACATATTGCCAATATTCGATTACTGTAACAATCTGGGGAAAAGATAACAAAAACTATATCAACAATATAAACATGCTACAAAAACGAGTTGCAAAACTTATTTTTAATAAGCCCATGAAATCGCCAACATTATGGCTATATATTGATATGTGCAAATACCACACCGCTATTCTTGTGTATAAAGTATTGAATCATATGGAGCCAACATACATTTTACATGTCAGAGATTTTGATATTTTCCAAAAATGAAAAACATAATCTGCGATCTTCTGTGCACAACGATCTTGTTTTACAAAGAATACCTCGAACCAATTATTATAAAGATTCATTTTCGTATTTTAGTATGAAACATTGGAGTGATATTCCGTTTGATATTAGAGGAATTGCTGAACTCAAAACATTTAAAAACAAATACAAGAACTATCTATTAGGTAACACCTAACAACTGCAGAGTATGTTTTGTTCTAAATCATAAGTTAACTTCTACAAATATATTTCCGCACTAACATTTCGTCTAAATTTTCGCGTGTCTGTCGTATCAAAAGAAAGTTTCAACAAATTTAACAATTTTGTCTAACTTTTGTCATATCTAACTGTGCCAAACAGATAGACTATTTGAAGCGAAAAAAATGATAGTTCAATTGAAATGTATAATTAGTAAATCATATTTTGTTTCATATTTCTTTATCTAGTACGGTATTTTGTTGTTGTTGCATTTTAATCATTCTTTTACATTGTTGAGGGCCATATGAAAATAAGATGTATTTTGATATTTTAATCTGTTATTCCATCTCTACACTGTTTAACAATAGTTAATTCATAAAATATAAAAAATAAAATGACAAACTCAAATTCCTTTAAACAACGGCAACCAAAAAAGCTGCAAAAGTTTCACATACAATTAGACCGATAATTTGAGCCCTATTTGCTGTATAGATATTCTAGCTATTTTCCTAACTCAAATTTCAACATGTATGAAATGGAGATAAAATAAATTATAATAACCTGTGTTAGTGGTAGCGATCATCCAAAGGTTCCACGTTCAGAATGGTTTAATTTTCAGACAGTTTAGGAAGTGCCATAACAGCATAACGGTACCCTTAACCAGAATAAGCAGGCGCTCGATTTATTGGTTATTGTCTTCCCAGCAACATCGTTTTCGAAAACATGTACAATATTGTCACCTTATCGGGTATTCAGTCAATGCTGAATGAAACATTTAAGTCCGAGAAAAAAATTAAATGTGAGCGCACACAAGGCCCAGTAGCAGTGACTTTTTATACGTGTATTCCGTCCAATTACATTGCGAAAATGGCAAATTTTGCGACTTTCGATTTTGGGGGTTATTATCTTTCAGCGAGTGTAGTTTAATAACCGATGGGTCGTTTGCAATAAAAGTTATACAAAATTTGTCTATTATACTATTTATTATTTGTGTGAAGTTTCAACTAAATTCTTACAGTCATTTTCAAAATAATGAATAAAGACTAAAGGTAGCGTTAAAAGTTCCCTTAAGTGTATGTCTGATATGTTACCTTCGTTAAATAAAGAATTTTATTATTATTATTATTATTATTATTATTATTATTATTATTATAGATGCTGTGTGACAATTACGCGGGAGGGAATTTCAGCAGCCAAAAAAAGTTCCAGACGTCTAGAGTGATATACTTTGTAAGGTATATCACGCTCAAATCCTTCTTTGCGCATATTGGAGAAATTTTCAATAGTGTTAAATTAGATTATAAGATCCCTGATCCCGTGTACAAATTTTTATTTGTTAAACTGCATGGAAATATGTAATCTATTAAAGTACAGAATACGTTATGAGAATATATGTAAAAAATTGGAATTTCCAAAATATCAGCTGTTTGAAATGGCTAACATAGTTGATTCACTCTACAAAATTTTTAATTCAATGTTCATGGCTGAGACTGTCGTACATAAATTAGAGGGAAATTAATCACACTATTTCTAAGCAACCCGATTGGTGCGTAACGAAAATGAAATGTCCTTAAGGTGTAAATGATATACTGAATAAGTGATGAGTGATGTGCAGGCAATGTCCTTAATCATACCGTGCAGAACTTTGTCCTTATGCATAAATCTTGTTTTCATGAATGTACAATTGAAATGAAACCTTTTTGAAATGGGTGAATTATGAGATTCTTACTAGAGAACTTAAATTTTTTTTCGCTTAATTCAAAAGAACTGAATGTTATACATAGTCATACATTTTACATATAAGTATATTAAATATTCTTTCTCCTGTGAATGTTAAATGCTTAAACCATTACCGTCACTTCGAATAGAAATATAACTTTATAACCTGAAAAATGAAAGTTTTCCAAGTATTTTTGTTTGTTTATTTGTTCGTTTTAAAGTACGAAAAGGGGGACATTACTTGTAGAATGTGTTCGAATAACAAGAAATTTAGATATAATTCTATCCTAAATACCATTCGAATAATAGTCCTACAAATGTGTCTAAGAAATCTGCTAAAACTTAGCAAGAGCTTATAAGCACAGCTGTCATCGATAATTGTGAGCTTCAGACCGACAGTCTCATATTACTTGTCTTGCTATTTGATCTTATCTTGCATACAAAATAGTTTTATTATTGGTTGTTACTTTTATACATAAAATTTTGTAGCTAAGTAGAAATAATTTCCGGAATGTTTTTGAAAATGATTTTAAGATGAAATTTTTCAGGTATGTAATCATTAAACCTATTATGTTTTTCTAGCAAAACATGTTATAGAGCGGCATGTAGTAATAGATCTGAAAATCCAGTTGATTTGTGCGAGAAGACAGAACTATTAAACCAAAAATTACGTTAAGACAATAGGTGAATAACTTTTGTGAAACAGTTACTAAAATCTTGGGATTTCCTTTTTACCTTTACAATTATCCATTATACCTCGCCCTGTTGACAGCAAGTGATTATTCCTGTAGTTGCGACCAGGGCAGATCATGATCAGTACGAACATATCTGCTATCTCATTATCTACATAGTTTGCTATTCAGTCAAAAAACATGGTCCTTTAAACAATTATTGGAACTGGCCAAAATGGAATAAGTCCGTTATAGAAATTTAGCATGGTAAGGGTTAAATGGTATGTAGTATGAAAAGGCCGAGTAGCATCGCATTTTTAACATATGCACCCTTTAATGCATCCTTCAGAAAATGAGGGTACTATTGATAATTACAAATATGAACTTTCTCCTAAACGAAACTGTACGAAACTGGCTGTCAGGATTTGATAACCAACCACCCCCACCCCCACCCCCGGTGGTACAAATAGCGTGATAGCAATAAATCTGTAAACGAAATCAAAAGAAGTAAATCCACAAAGCAAAGTCCTTGGTGAGATGGTTATCATCCTCTACGTACTTTGAAACTTTTAAATATTCTCTGTTTACGGCTGTCACGGCCTTATGTTGGAATATGGTCAGGCCCTCAGATGATGGAAATTAGTTCCTTTATAAGAGGATTATTTAAACTGAAAAACAGAAGAAGAGAACAAGAGGTCCAATATGGCCCTTTATCGCTCACCAGAGTACATGAGCCAATGTGACCCATATTCAACCTTGACATATATCATAAACACAAACATTCTCATTGACCTACAGATTATGAGGATAATCATTCGGACCTATTTACATAATGATTGGCCATAAAATGTGATATCTTGATTATCAATAACGTTTTCCTTAGATTTAACCAGACGACCTTGTTTTTGATCCCCGGTGGCCCACATTCAAACTTGATCTAGAAATTGACAAATACCACGCCCGAATGTGATGAAGGTTTGTTATTAATGTGGCCTCTACAGTGGTAAAAGGTTTTTTTATTTGACCATGTGACCTCTTTTCTCATCCCCGGTGACCCAGATACGAACTTATCCTAGAAATCACTGAGACAAACATTCAGACATATTTACATGACTATTGGATTATAAGTGTGGCCTCTACATGGTTAACGAGGTTTTTCTTTGATTTAACCACGTGACGCTGTTTTGTTCCCACGTGACCCAGATTCGATACTGACATAGAAAACACCAAGTCAAACTTTTTGACAATTTTTGAAGATGATTGGGTAAAATGTATCTTCTGTCGTGTATACAAAGTTTTCTATTATATGACTGGATTACTTAGTTTTTCATCTTAGGTGACTCTGTTTCTTGACTTCACCAATACATACATCCCGACTGATTCTAATGACAATTTGGTAGAAAATGTGACTACTGGAGTGTTTACAAGATTTTCTATGATTTGACCGAGTGATCTAGTTTTTGAACCAACGTGACCAAATTTCGAACTTGACCTAGATATCGTCGGGACAAACAGTTTGACAAATTTTCATGATGATTTGGAGTCAAATATGGCCGCAGAGTGTTCTCAAGGTTTTTCTATTATTTCACCCGGTGACCTAGTTTTTTACCCTACTGGACCTAGTTTCGCACTTGACCTAGAGTTTATCAAGACACATTTTCTGACCAATTTTCATGATGATTAGGTGCAAATATATCCTCTAGTGCATTCACAAAGTGTGGACAGACGGAAAGACGACGGAAATGCATCGACCCTAAAATTAACCATGATCATTTAAGTGTAAGGTGAACTATAAACTACAGCATGAGATACAGGAAAAATCATATTAAGGAGCTGTATGCTGCACATTAAAGTTCAAGGTCCCCGGCACTTCTCTCAAATACCATTTTTGGAAGTTTAAAAACTCCATTTCTTTCTTCAATTGTCTATCAAAAGTAAACGTAACAAGGGAAGTCTGTGTTTTAGTACTATTTATTTGCCCTTTCTCAGACAGACTCATATCAAGTCGAATATAGCAGACTGATGTTAAAAAAATATTTTAATTAAACAGCAAAAGTGTTTTAGTTCTGAACTTAACATGCATTTATGTGCTTCTTTGAGAGTAATTTCCAAAGTGGGCATAACTATAGTTTCTGACATGAAGGTAAACCTGGCTGGTGTATACAAAAAAAAGACTTAACATCGCATTCAAGAAACTGGCCGTGAAGAAATGTCCTGATAATATGAAACCGCTTTTCAATGTGTTATCTGTAGCTCCCTGACAAACCAGGTTACTTATTACAACGCGTTTCTATAATTTGGTTGCCGTGACATCTCGAAATAAGCCGGCCTAAAACATGTCCAAGCATCAATTTACATGGGGATATCGAATGCAGTTGCGACTTGAATGCAGTTACGATACTTGAAAGCCTCAAAATCGTTCCTAATAAAAATGTCAAAACATAATTGTATAATGTCTGTTCATGCTTAAGAGGTCTAGTTGTTCGTTCGGTGTATAGGCAAGATTACGCTAAACTGAGTGAAAACGAAATAGTTTTAAGGTGTGGTGAAGATTTTTTTTGTCCGGAATATATACCTCTTGTATTCACAAATTGAAATTTACTCTGCTCTTCCATCGAAACAAACGGTTTTTCTGCTAGAGATGAAACATAGCAGATGCCAAACATTTGCAGAATGTCGTCTTTTTATCCTCCCTCCGCCCAACACCCCTCTTCGAAGAAGGAGGGGTCATTGTGTAGCAGATGTCGGTCGGTTCGTCGGTTCGTCTAGCAAGTGGTCTCCGGGTGATAACGCGAGAACGCTTGGGCCTAGCATTTGAAACTTGATGTGAAGGTTGGACATGACTAGTAAATGACCCCAATTGATTTGAGGTCAAAGGGTCAAACGTAAAGGACATAGTAACCCAGAATAGTAGAACGGTTTCCGGACAATAACTCGAGGATGCGTAAGCCAAGCATCTTGAAATATGATGTAGAGGTTGGACATGAATAGCAGATGACCCCCAATTGATTTTGAGGTCAGTAGATAAAAGGTCAAGGACAAAGTGATCCGGAGTGGTAAAACGGTTTCCAGACGATAACTCGAGAACGCACCAAGTGTCTTGAAACATGATGTGGAGATTAGTCATATTAGACAAATGCCCCCTATTGATTTTGAGATCAGTAGGTCAAAGGTCACGGTCACAGTGACCCGGAATATTAAAACGGATTCCGGACAATAACTCAAGAACGCTTGGACCTAGCATCTTGAAACTTGGTGTAGAGATTGACAGTGACCACCGAATGAACTCTATTGATTTTGAAGTCAGTAGGTCAAATGTCAAGGTCACATTGACCCGGAATAGTAGAACGGTGTCCGAGCGATAACTCGAAAACCATTTAACCTAGCATATTGAAAACTTGCTGTGGAGATTTTTCATGACTAGCAAATAAACCCCTATTGATTTTGAGGTCAGTAGGTCAAAGAGTAAGGTCACAGTGACCCAGAATAGTAGAACGGTTTCCGGACGATAACTCGAGAACTCCTTGGCCTAGCATCTTGAAACTTGATGTGGAGGTTGGTTAAGACCAGCAAATGACCCCTGTTGATTTTGAGGTCAGTAGGTGAAAGGTCAAGGTCACCGGGACATTTTATATTGAAATGAGTCATTAATCAAGAATCAGTCGGCATACATTTTTCAAACTTGATTTGTCATTACCTGTGGATGACCTCTATTTATTTTTAGGTTACAAGGTCTTACGCCAATTTCACTGTGACTTTTACTTTAAAAACGATTCCTTGCATAGTTCGACTTTTTCTTCATTACTGATTGCATCAAGAAGGGCATTCGTGTTTTACAAACAGGCCTTGTTTAATTGTTACGTCACCAGTGTTTGTTTGACGATGACTAAGAACGGCTAGGAACCTTCATATTAATGTACCTTATCGAAAAGCATAAAAAAAATTCAATTAAAAATCAAATACATTCCTTATATTCGCGCCATATGCCGGTATCAATTTACGGCAAAAGTCGTGGCATTAAGCAAAAACTGTTTGCAGGTTTTGTAAATTATACGTCCATTTTGGTTTGTATTTGCTAATCGGTTATTATAAATGCTTAGATTGACTTCATTGAAATATATGCATGTTGTGAATTACTGAAGATTAACGTGTTTCACATTTCATTTAAATCAGACAGGGAGATAATAAAAAAAACCATGTTCTGTTATAGAAAATAAATTATACCTGTACTATGTGCGTTGTGCAACTGATAAGGGTAACCGGTTGGACAGGTTTTACAACTTATCGATCGACATAAAAAATCTTTCAGGTCAAATTTAAGAAATAATAAATGTTGCGATTGGAAAAAAATTAATTTCAAGCATTAATGCAGTTTTGCAATTTGATCACGTAAGTGCATACACACTACAGCAGGGTATTTTAATACAATTTAGTGTTTGAAATTTTTTTTTGTCAAATCAAAGAGCAGTATTCGCTGCACTTTAACTTGGTTAAATCAATAATTATATACCGAGCCAGTAAAGTTGATTTGCAAAACATAATAGGTTAATAAAAAAACGCCCAGGCTGGCCAAAATTTCAAACGCTTTAAAATCAACGTTTTTCGACGTTCCCGAAAATAAACTGATTAAAATCATTTGTGTGAAAAACATACTTGTAAATGTTTACTTTCGCACTATCACTTTTTGCAAAATTGTTTATTGTTATATAATGAATACATTTTAATAGACGATCTCTTACCGCATCTAGTAACTGGTATAATAAATACATTGTTATGCTAAATTTAAGTATAGGTTAGTCATTTATAAAAAATCAATTGGCTAGGGGCGGCGCTTGGCGCACGACCAATATATGGTAGTAAATTTATCAAAATGGACGTTCTTCTATACTTGGTGTTTGAAATTATGATTTGCAAATCTCCCTTTATTTACTGACATTATATCATTATAGATTTACCTATTAAGTGCAACACTTATGCATTTTTGCAATTTGTTTAGTTCAATTTTCACGTTAACCTGGAGCAATAATATATAGTATATATTCGTCCCAGCGTTAACTAAAGAGATAAATATCAATTGACCTCGCAAGTGCATGTACACTACAGCAGGGTACTTTTAATACAATGTAAAACCCACCACTCCAAAATAAAAAAATCTATGTTCCAGAAAATAAACTACTTTTAATCGCTTGTTTGAAAAAAATATCATAGATCTACATTTTGAGTTTCCGACAATAATTTTTCGCCGAATACATGTAGTTAATATAAGTGTTGTACGAGACATTTTTGATAGAAAATCTCGAAACGTACTCGTTTCCAACAATAACCTTTTGCAAAATAGTTAAGTGTTGTACAAGACATTTTTGATTGAAAATAGTTGTAACTCCTGTTTTATATCATAACCGTTATAAACTCCTGTTTTATGTCATAACCGGTACAACTGTTTTACGCTCAAACCTCAATCTGATATGTTTCAATTTTCAGGACAAAAGCAGAGTGACGCCAACCAGTGCTGATTCTGATGTGAATAAGTACATTGAGATGCAGGAAATAGAAACAAACGTGAAGAACATCAACCAAAAATTGCCTGGAGTGTTTGCTCATCCAACACTAACGATGTCTTACAAACAACAACATCCCTTACCCCCACTCGGCGAAGCAGCTGTTGTTGAACAAAATGGAAATATTAGTAAAAAGAAAATGAAGCTTCTTAGAAAGGTAGATGTAAAGGGAGAAAAGACAGTATGTAATCTTACAGATGCAACATTGGTGTCAAAAGGCAGGGTTGTATTTACCGACTCCCAAAATGATCGGCTGATCATTATTTCAGATGACTACGAGCCCGTGTTTCATGAATGCTCGGGCGAACCTTGGGGACTTTCATGTATAACGAATACAGAGATAGTAGTTTCATTTCCATATAAGAAGGACTTGAAATTTTATCACGTTAACGATGAGGTTTCTTGCAGTGGTCGAAATTCCATCAAAATGTCGCAACAACCATGTGGAATAAGCTATCTAAAACCTGAGTCCGAACTGATCATCGCTGTACTTGCCCAGGTTGGCACGAAAATAGAGTCGTGGTCACTAGACGGTCAGTTGCTTAGAACCGTCGTTTTATTCAGGTATGAATATGACCGTTTAACACTAACAGTTGATCGGAAGATATTATGCGTGTCTGCTGAGCAACATATTGTCCGTCTCTTAGAACTAGACGGCACAGCTATAAAAGCATTCAAGTATGCGGATGAAAATATGCAGGGCCCTTTCGGAATTTCATCGGATACCAACGGAAATATTTATATTTGTGGCTTCAAATGTTTGCGTGTACTATCAAAAGATAGAATATGGGATGAAATCATTTCACCAGAGGATACACTTGGCCCCCAATGCTTAGCAATTTGTCAAAGCAAGAAGGAACTTTACGTAGGCCAGAGTATGGGTCCTTCGTATACAGAAGTGTTAATATATCAAATTTAACACGTCGAACTCATAGTTGTTCATACATATCCATCACTTTTCTTTGAGTCGTGATCCGTATTTGTTTGTTTGTTGTTTGCTAAGTACTCAGTTAATGAAAGTGATGGTGACGGTTTTTAATACTTAGCAGAAGCCACAAAACGAGGAAAAAAATAAATATCTTTAAAAATGATAAACGGCATTGAGCTGAGTTACCGTCAAAAAATGGTCGAGAAACTATTTGTTATTCTGAATATACATGTTTTTATATAAACATATGCTTATTTATTATATACCTACTAATGTTTATCTCAATTTTCTTTAGTATTTGTGCAGTAAGATACAACATCCCGTATCAAATTTTCCGTATCAGATGGATTTAGCCGTATCTTATCTGTCCACCGTGTAAGTTGTACACAAATGCATATTCTAACACAAGCGGCTGCATTTCCTGTATAGACATATAGGGAAAAGCCTGTATTTTATTTGACGATAAAATACAGCACGTTTTACCAAGGACGACGTGCCGTAAATGACGTAACGACGTGACGTATGAAAACAAGCGCGTCCAATCGTATTTCGCGTTTTAATGTTACCATGGTGTACTTCTACGCGTGAAATAAAGTCCGGGGTAATATTCAAAGAAAATAACGTATTAGAATCGAAATAATAAATTGTTCCCTTTATTTTATCGTTGAATAAAATACACTCGTGATTTAATTACTACGCATTCACACTCCTGACTATATTTTATTCAAAGATAAAATACAGGGACACATTTATTATTTCTTAATTCATATCTTATTCCTACGCTAAAAGTTGAAAAATAGATCGTCATTGATGCAGTTAAATAAGTATAGTTTCATTGTCGTCACATTATATTTTAATGTCACATTTGAAGACAAATGAATACAACGTCTTTTTCGCATTAAAAACCAGAAAGATGATTTACATTTTGCATTTACTTTTTATTCTAACAAAAGCGGCTGCTTTTCCTATATAAACGTAAAGGGAAATGCCTGTGTTTTATTTAACGATAAAATACAGGTTACAATGATGTAGTACTACGCGTTAAATAAAGTTCGGGATTTAAATCAGTATATGCATGGACAAAGAAATGTTAGTACCCGACAATTATTTACATTAAAGCAAGCACCTTGCCAAACCAAAGATTAAAGTGAAAAGGGCATTTGTCTAAGGATCCCGAAGAAACAAAATGGTTTTAATTTGGCGGATGGACTATGAGAAAGAATTCCGAATAAATCTGATTACGCGCTTCCTGAAACATGTCTTCTTTAAATTACCGAAATTTCATATATTTGGATCGTGGGCGGACGCGAAATAGAGAATATTAGGTTACTGTCTTAGTGTGATTGGATTTATTAGGCGAGTTGGAGAAAGGCATATATGGCGAGGCTCTGCCGAGCCGTATAAACATTTCGGAGACGAGCCTAATAAATTCAGTCACACTAAGACGGTAAGCTAATATTCTTTTTATCCTACCTTTTACATAAAAAATGTCTTTTTCGTTTTTTTTATTTATTAAGATTAAATTCCAGCTTTTAAACTGTCTGTCGCTATGACGCGTATCAATACATTACATCACAACCCAGTTACACATTTATTTCGATCATGTTAATACACTACACAAACACGTCCGTGTTAGACTGAAGTGAAACAACATTCAAAAATAAAACTTAAAAAGCTCAACACCTAAAACTGTTATTTTAAGCTATTCTAAACTGAATGAGATAAACTTTACTGGTATGCTTTATTAATTTCTGCTACTGTGCTAGTCATATAAGTGACATCATTCAATAGGACAACATGTGTCATGAACAGTGATGACGTGAAATATTCATTAAAAATACCGGATTTTAACATTTGTTAGCCATTCAGGTGATAACCACGATTACTTACTGATTGCATTTATAAATATGGACATTTTGAACACTGAAGACTGCACCATAAAACTGTATAGATTCTAATATGTGCTATAAGTGCGAGTGGGTGGGGTGTCGCTGAACTGGACCCTGGACTGGAGCTGACTGTGGTAAATAGAAATGTCATGTAGATCTACCGGACGCGTTTAGTTGCTTGATACTGACTCGGTTGGTCTGAGACATGTAGTCAACAGTTGCTGATAGAAGATTCGAACATCATTTGTAACGTTTCTCTTTGGAAACAGGACTCTTAGCTTAGAGATGGACTGGAGCAAAAACTGACAAATTTCAATCCTTCCAGTGACAAAAAAAATATATTTCAATACTCAATCAATAGGCTAACTTGTTGATCTAATATCACCTACCTATCATACTCTTACAATGTATGATAAGCTGAAAATTATTAGGAAGAACTTTAAAGAAGTAAGACACAGGAGCTGATTAGTGACTTTATGACTAAAATGGCTAAATGTTGAAAGTTCTTGTTCATCTTTGTGATGCATGGAGATTAATGTTTTCTGGCATATAAATTTTAAGAATAACATATCTACATGAAAATGATCACTGAGTGACTTTTTGGTCCTACCACAGTTCATGTTTCAATCACATACTTGAATATATTACCATTTGGTCAGGGTCTATATAATAAAAAGATCATGCTTGGGATAAACCCTTTAAATTCAACAACAATGGTTTATCAGCAGATCAAGCATGCATCTTTCTTAAATATTTGCAGTTTTTCAAGAATTAAATATATTTATACAAACTTGCAACATCATGGGTGTTAAAGTGCACAGACATTCAATTTTCAATCAAATACTTGGATATTTAACCATTTGGTCAGGGTCTAAAAAATAATTAACATCATGCTTGGGATAAACCCTTTAAATGCAACAACATGCAATGGTTTATCAGAAGATCATGCATGCATTTTTCTTAAATATTAGCAGTTTTTCAAGAATTAAATAAATTTACACAAACTTGCAACATCATGGGTGTTAAAGTGCATAAACATTCAATTTTCTCCACAGTTCTAGTTCATTCTAGTTAAATTCAGATACATTTACTGTATATTTTGGCAGAGAGAGAAAGATTAAAAACAGTGAAACAATTAATTTTGACAATTTAATACAGCATTTTCTTAATTGAGAAAAAATCATGATTAGATCTACCAGTATTTATGTATTTTGAAAATGACATTTGTTGATGTTGAAAATTAAATAATTACTGCAGTATACAAAAGAAAACTCATGTTTTTATTTTTATTGTGTCAGCATTTTAATCAATGTTTAATTGTTTACATGTACTTCATGACCGACAAACTAGGTCATGAAAGTAGTCCGTCATCAGCTGTTGCTAAGGCCAGTGAGGAAAGTTTTTCGTAAAGCTGTCCTAAATGATTTAAGACTTGTCATTCATCTTTGATTTTGTACAAAATGACAATATAAGTACTAGCTATAAAAGCATGTGTAAAATGGCACATTGATATGAGTTGTAGCGTTTTAAAATCACTTTCAAATTGATAGTCGATTAAAAGTTTTAAAAAGGCGGCTAAAAAAAGAATGTCAGTATGGCAGACCGTTGCCATGTCGTGTAAAGCTTGCCTGTCGTGTAAACCTCATGTTTATACGACAGGCCGATTTTGTACAAATAAAGCAGTGATGATATCTTTTGGTGTTGGGCGGACGCAGTTACTAAGATGTTATTATATGACAATGATACAAATATATGGATGTCGTAGTACATCTCAGGAAACCAGAAATGGCCGCTCATACGGCACAAAAAATGTCTAGCGCTATATCGTAGGCAATCGATAAGTATTGGGGATTAGGGGTTTACGTAAATAACGGACAGGGTCATCGATTGTGCTGGAATATTGCCTAAGTGAGATATTGAACTTGATGCGTAATCTTTCTCAATTTCTACCAGAAGATAAAGAACATTTAACATTATCATTCACATTACTTGCAATGAATAATAGTCTAATAATAATAATAATAATAATAATAATAATGTTTTAACTAGAGAGCATTATCTAACTACAGTCACATGTTTAGTCATTAATTCTAACACAAGCGGATGCTTTTCCTATATAAACATATAGGGAAAAGCCTGTATTTTATTTTACGATAAAATACAGCACGTTTTTCCAAGGACGACGTGCCTTAAATGACGTAACGACGTGACGTATTTAAACAATCGCGTCTAATCGTATCTCGCGTTTTGAGGTTACAATGATGTACTACTACGCGTTAAACCAAGTTCGGCTTGTTTTCAAAAAAACTAACGTGTTAGATCGAAATAATTGTTCCCTATATTTTATCGTTGAATAAAATACAGTCAGTCATTTGGATGCGAAAAATTAAATCACTCGTGCTACGCACTCGTGATTTAATTACTACGCATCCAAATTCCTGACTATATTTTATTCAACGATGAAATACAGGAAGGCATTTATTATTTCTTAATTAATTTAATGTAAATAACGGATGTTGAAAGCTACTAAATTCGTGAATTTTGACATAATAATAGGAATGAATCAAGTGTGCACTTGATTGATCCCATTACACGTGCGTAATGTTTGCTCGTGAGAATTGTTGAAAATTGTAACCAGTTATTTTCAAGAACAGACGCACACGGCAAGTCTGTTGCAAAAGCATAGTGTGCTTTAAAAACATAAATAGGCGGACCTACATGTCCCTAAATAGTACGTCAACTCAGGGATCGTATATACACGTTAATATAACAAATCCTGGTCAACTTTTTTATTTTGCGATCTTAAATTCCCAATCCGTTATTCCTGATCTGATTAAGACTTACATTTGATTTCGGTAGGCGTTTTTTGTAATTTGAGAAATATCTAACAGTTTCCTTGCCAGAATATCAAAAAGATTTTACATACTCTAGTAAACCCTTGATGTTGAATGCCTTAAAAGGTATGTGATTTTTTTCATTTTCAAACATATTTTTCCTTCTATATAGCAGCTGGTTTGTAACACTGTCCACATTGCTTATTGTGGAAAAAAAAACTTTTCCGTTTCTGCAGTAGAATAATACCTGTTACATTTTACAGATGTTGTCATTTAATACTCTGCACACAGATCAACCCTTCCGTGTTTTCTTCTTCTCTTTTTGTAAATGTAATAATCAGTTATTTCGGAAAGAAAAGTAAGGCAAATATACGAGTAATAAGACTACCTGATTTTTACCTGTGTATTATGAAAACTAGCTTTTATCTGGAAGAAACTCTATGTTGACACCTATAAAATGACACGATATTCTTGCCTTTCACTCGAGGCAAAGAGAAATGTTAAACAAAATATAAAGTACCCGTGCAAGTGCTTCGAAATTAAAATACATACATATTGAATCTTTTACGTCTTGAAAATTAACACCAAAAGCTAAAAAATATTATTGATAATAATACTGAAAATTTCATGAATCTTTTATATCCGGTTTCAACCTTTTAAGAACAAAAAAAATAAAGATTCTAACCCAGTTTTTATTTTAGTGTTTAACCAATTTTTTGTTTGTTTTCGTGCTTATTGGGTCCACCATCCTCGTTCGAGGTATAGACGGTATGACCCGTTAAACAAAACCCAATATACAACTTTTTAAAGATCATGTTACGTAATGTCCGGCCATAAAACTTATCGATGATCTGGAGCAGTAAGATTAATCATTCGGAAGTGTTCGGCCAGCATTACGGAAGCAACCGAGCTCCGATCGTAAAAATAAAATTACATACCGTTACACAAAACCTTAAAAAAAGACCATTCTTTTCTTTCTTTATTTTTATATAAAATATATCACTTAAAACTAGAATGGTTGTTTTATTCAATCCCGTTTGTGATTCTAAAATAAGTGTTATAGTTTTTGAACAAATTGAAGATAAACTGCAAAGTTTTCTCTAAAAATTATCACATTTTGGGCGTTTAACTATATATTATATAGTAAAACGACGGATAGTGAATGTAACTTGTAAAAAAAGACAAAATTAATTAAGTCTCAGAAAAAAAAAATATTCATTAAAAAGGGGAAATATTATAAAGATGATATTTGTTTGTTTTAAGTGGATATGGAATATATCTCATCGAGAAGTGATACAATTGTAATATTTTCACTCGCGCATTGCGCGAGTGAAAATGTGTAAATTGTATTACTTTGAGTTGAGATATATTCCATATCCACTTAAAAGAAACAGATTTTCTTTTTATTTTAAGCTTACTATTAAAACAAAAGCAAAATTATGTATATGCACTACTTAAAAAAGTAGTTCAGACAGACCTTTATCACTCACACTGTGACTGGTATGTTATCTATATCATCACTCTATATTTCACTGATATAACGCAGTATTTCATAAGTTGGCATGAAATAAATTTTATTATCCCGTTTGTGATTCTGAAATAAATTTATAAGTTAAAATGTTATCGCGAGTTAATTACAGCGCTCCTATATAAGCCTATAGAAAATGTTTGGCGTGTATTGTCCCTGGCTGTGACACTTTTTCTGCCACACGTGGTAACATCATTTGCGACAATGAATCAATTTTGGGATATTGGTGAATCCAATATTGAGCGACTGTTGTATACGACAGTGAACCATTTCTGGCCTCCTAGTGTGTCTAAACTTGGGACATTGAACAGTAAATACTCCACAATAGACCTTTTATGGATGTCGTTGTGCATTTCAGGAAATCATAAATGGGCGACTGAACCATTTTTTGGGCGATTTTCTCGCCCGACCACGACCCAATTTCAGTCCAAAATATTAGTGGAAAGCTTTTTACGGGCGGTTAGTGTGTTTTTTTGGCCGTTTGAGAGGTTTTCTGTCAAAATTAGTGGCTGTTGGCCAGAGTGCGGAGGTGGCTGTTTGTAAGAGGTAAAACATATAGAAAAACCAACGGGGGTAATTCAAATTGGCTGTAAAGAGGTGGCTGTTAGTGTTAGTGGAGGTTACACTGTATTCACACATAAATAGATCTACATT
>JAFMSR010002283.1:0-24864 GCA_022818135.1 Saxidomus purpurata
TGCTAGGGGAAGACACTGGCTACTAAGGAAGTCACTGGTAAATTACTAATTCGCTGGTTGCTTTAGAAACTTTAGGTTTTTCCTATCACATCATAAAGAGACACGTACCCCGGTGGGCGTGGTCAGTTTTGACCCCATGGGCATGATTTGAACCAATTTTGTAGAGGTTTGCTAGAGGTTTTCTAGAGCTCTAGGCCATGTGATTTTAGATAAGAAGATTCTTAAAAAATAACTTATCGCAAATCACCTTCTAGACAGCGATGGTTCAGGGGGCCTTTATAATTCTGTATGAAAATCAGTGACATTCTGTGTGTGGTCAATTTGACCCGGGATCAATATTTGAACACGCTTGGTAGAGCGCCACTTGTCAATGATACATGCTAAATATCTTTCATTTTCAACTATACAGAATTGGACTGCTGAATTTAATCGTGGAAGAACAAGCACTGGAGATAATCACGGCCAGGTCGTCCCAATGATGCCAATAGCGTAATCCAAGTTGATGCTGTACATTATATGATAATGAATGGTACAAGAGCGGCCAATCAGCTTATTGCTACTACTTTAGGAATTTGTTTTGGTTCCGTCCAGTTCACCTTGTTTGATTTCCGTCACATGAACAAATTTTCGGAACGATGGATTCCAAGAATGTTAACATGGGAACATCAATTTGATACAGAGTCATAAATTAAAAACATGCAATGAAAACATCAAGTCGTTAAAGAAATTCAAGCAGACGACACAATTATGGGTGTTACATGTAGCATTGTTGAATATTTTAAGAATTGACAAACCATATCTGGGCAGCACTATGCTAATGACTTACAAAAGTTCAGGGTAAACATTAAATAAACAGGGAGAAAAAGCTTGGAGCTGGTACACCTCACAGAAATCAGAACTCGCATTTTCATTACCATATTACATGTACGTAATTTAAGTTTTATAAATGAATGATATCCTTTAAATGACCCTACATGTATATACTACATGTATAAGACATCATCATGCGAACGAGTCAGAATCATGTGCAACGTAATTTAGCTGTAAAGTCATGTGAAGAAGAAAAGCATTCAATGGCGTTGTGTTGCTCGTTTCTGTTATTTACAAATAACGTGCTGACATGCTACGCTCTAATATATACGTGCTACGCTCTTCATATATTTGTTCAGTTTATAAAGAGTTCACCTAGCAATCAGTGACTTCCTCACCAACTAATGAATTCCCCCAGCAACCAGTGACTTCGTTAGCAAACAGTGACTTTCTTTGCAACAGCTTCATCCCCTAACAATCAGTTAGTTCAGCTAGCGACCAGTGACTTCCTTAGCAACTAGTGACTCTACAACAATTTCTTTAAACGACACCTCCTCCTTAACCACTTTCTTTATAAAGTCGGTACCTTTGAACTTTGTGAATGCCTTGAATAAAATGATACAATAAATGTATGTTACTTTTATAAATAAAATCACATATTAAAATCTCGTTTTTGCTTGCAAATCGACATGCACGAAGGATCTTTAACTCTGTTTACATCTTAAATCGGCGATTGAATATAACACATTGACATGAAATTACACTTAGACTAGACATACCCGTCTTAGAATATACGTCAAATTCCAAAGCAATGTTACAATCACCAAAAGTATATGTACTTTACTATTTAAGTGTTGTTACAATAAATCTGTTCTTCATTATAATCAGTGCACGCTAAGTTATCATATCTGATTAATTCAAGTGATAAATATTTCAATTGGGTTCACAAAATATTACGAAAGCTAGCTAACTGAGTGATGTTCACATGAGAGTACATTCTAACCTGTCCTAAGCAGCCAATCAAGGAATTCGGTGAAATTGGCCGTTTAAGCAAGGTGACCATATAATGCACGGTCGTAATCTAACTTTACTTTTGATATACAAATGCCCCACCAGCCTCTTCTATTCACGAAATAACTAAACAGTATATTAAGCTATGATATACACGAGGAATTACGTAAATTTCGTTTCTCTTTTTGATATTTCTACATTTAGTCAACTTTTAAAATATTTTTGATTGCCAATTGCCAATTGTACCTAAAACAGTGAAGAATTATAAAAAAAACTTTACGTTTTCAAAAAGAAAAATGCTATTGAAGCCTGGTTTAATTTTAGTTTTTCTAGTTTTAAATTAATACTATTTTACCTTTTCTATGTACAAATACACATTCAGACACATACATACATAGATAAATAAATGGATTTGGCCACGAGTTAAAGCAACATCAGTAATGGGCCCTCTCCAATTTGATATGATTATGAATATAATGGCAAGATGGTTGTGAAAATCTGAGTATAACATATATAAATATTGGAATAAGAGTATAGATTTTGTTTGACATAGAAACTTAACAAATTGAACAGTAGACAATGATTCACATCAGAAATCTGAGCTCTGGACCTTATGGTTTAGTAGAAAAATATTTTGAAATATTATTATATGAATGGCTCTAGTGGACATGCTGTTCAGTCAATCAGAACCATTTGAATTTATGATACAGAGCTTTATGTTAGAATGATTTTGGCCGAGTTTAAAAATGTTCCAGAGACGACGTTATTGGACAACCGATGTCCATAAATCCCCCCGAAAAATCTGCGAGCAGCTTTAAAAGAGTAAAAATTAAAGTTTGTTTATCTGTAAATCAGACATACCCGTCTAAGAATATCCGTCAATTTTTTAAAGCAAAGTCATGACCACCATACGTGTAGAACTTCAGCAAATAATTATGGTTACAATAAGTGTTTTTCATAATAAACAATTCACACTAGGTTATGTTATCTGAAAATGTAAAGGGATAAATACTTCAATTAGGTTAAAAAATGTTACAAAAGATAACTCTAACTCGGATTTTGTTAAGCCGCATGTTTGCATGGGGGTACCTGAAAACAATGGCAAATTAATATAACTTAAAGTTTCCAAACAGGACAACTTTTTTAGTATTTTCATGTCACGATTGTTATATTACTTTTCAAACAATTGCTACACAAACAGAACTCAAACATACTATCGCAAAAAAGACATCTTTGTGGAAATTTTACATTTCAATGAATAAAAGTAAACAGAATTGCAGTACATACTGAAAGCACTTACAGAACATTTCAAAACATTTTCACTCATCAATTTATAAATTAGACAAGCTTTAAGGTTAACAAAGAAAAAATATCAAAATCACGAGACAGATTTTACAGATCAAGTTTTGAAACAGTTTTGGTACGAAGTATCATTATTGTTAGAAGCTGACTCGCTAATGTCAACATGGCACATATTAATAGATATGTTTCGGTAAAATACTACTTAATATTTTGTCTTTTAACAAATGCAATTTAAATGTCAACTTAAAACACTAGAACATTATGAAGTGTATATGAAATAAAATCAACACCAGGGATAACACAAAAAGAAGTCACTTAACCCCCCTATTTCCATTCAGTTGCAAAGGCAAGCTAAACACATTAAACCTGGAAAATCCCATGAATGACTACGTTGAGCATGATGCAAATATCACAGAAATTCTTTGACACTGAACGTGAATATTGAGGACTATAAGAGATAAAATGCCTGGTTACTGGATTGAAACATGTGTTGTGATAAAAACAACATGAACATATAATTTTATTGTTTGCATAAGATTCTCTTTAAAAGATTTTTTATATGACTAAAATTACTCATGTGCCTGAAGGTTCCATAATTTACACACAATGTCAGGAAAAGTTTTCAAACCAAAATTCTAAACCTTTGGTTTGCTAAATATTTACAGTCATTACATCTATCTCTGAAACGAGTCGTCGAGTATACTCTTACATTTATAACCTACCCTTATATATTCCAGTTGGAGCATTGGTCGATGCTGAACGTATCTTTTTCTGTTTTGATTTTGGCCATATTGGTGGTCAGGCATACAGCGCCAAAATACAACTACCGCCAACACATTGTATTCGTTCTCAGTGGAATGCTAAAATCTGCAATGTCCGCCATTTTATCCCCACGGGGGGGGGGGGGGGGGGGTTTATAAAAAAAAAAAAAAAAAAAAAAAAAAAAATATAAAAAAAAAAAAAAAAAAAAAAAAAAAAAAAAAAAAAAAAAAAAAAAAAAAAAAAAAAAAATTAAAAAAAAAAAAAAAAAAAAAAAAAAAAAAAAAAAAAAAAAAAAAAAAAAAAAAAAAAAAAAAAAAAAAAAAAAAAACCCCCCCCTTCAATCTTTGTTTTTACTCTTAAAGAGGGACCAACCATACCGAAACAGGTTATATGTGCAACTGTTTCTGTAAATATTATTAATATATGTGTCACTAGTTTCCATATTTATGAGTTTGATAACATATATCAATTTATCAGCCAATATTAGTATATTATCTTCGTTATATTATGCAATATAGCAATGTAAATATAGGTGGGAATGTTTGTTTGGGGATCATTTGACATACCATGATTGTAAAACAGGTTTTATTCGCGATCGTTTAATTTTCGCAATATCGCATTTGTAATCGCGATTAAGAATGTCGTGAAAAATTCCTTATCGAATTAATTTCATCCGACTTTGTGGTACTTTCAAACGTACCTTTTGCTGTTATGAAGTTTACTGAACGTACCATTGACATATGCAAGGTGATGTTTACCCTTTACTCCCGATTCGTTTTGGGAGTCCCTGTTCGAAAACGTAAAAACACTGGCAGGTTGTAAATTGTCATTGTCAAGCGTCTATTAACACGCCGTGTTAAACATTACGGATGACAGGTGTCAATAAGGTCTTTCAGCTGATCTCTTTGTTTGTTTACTACTTGTAAATGTGTGAATTAAATTTGTTTGCCATCTTTGGTTGGTGGCTTACCTGAACTTTAATCAATAATTAACCTGTTAAAGTTTGTGAGTCAGGCGAGCGTATGCGGTGTTTTTCAATTAAAGTGTTTGTTTTTTCGGGCGGCTTTCGGCTTTTGATTAATTTATCCCAATGTATCTTAGTAAACCAAGGTGCCAAGAAGCGCCCTTTCGTTTTCGGGTTGAACTTCGCGATTCAAAAATACGCGAATTACAAAACAAATTAGAAAATCGCGATTTCGGGCCTTAGATAGCATATAGATAGTATAACTAATTAATGAACTTATTTCGGTTCATTATATGTGTATATATTTACGAACAAAAGTTATGCACGGTTCAAATGTGTTTAATTAATTTCTAGGTGTAGGTTACTTTTCTTTTTTGTTTGCAAATTTATATTTTGCAACAACATGGAATTCCATACGTCTAAGCTATGATCACAAGCATTTCTAGCGGGTTTTTTTTACTAAAGGATTGTCCTTTCGAAAGCCGAACATTTTATTTTGAAGCTATCAAGAGTGCAACGTTTGCGAGATTAAGGTCGACCAAGAGTTATAAATTTGAACATTCTTAATTGAGATCCACTAGACAGTGCTAATACTATCTAAGCTCTGAGCCTTCCTGTTTTTGAGAAGAGAATTTTTCCTTGCCGTTGCCATGGCAACGAGAGTTCTGTATGTTATATAACTATTTGAATAGTTATGATAAAGCTTCATGCAAGGAACTTCCCCTGCTAAGATTCATAACAAAATGGCCAAGATGGCCCTATATCGCTCACCTGTCTATTATCAATTGCCAATAATACAAGGGGTCATGATTTTAACATAATTCGAAGAGGTCCACTACACAATGCTTAGTAACATGACCGAGTTTCAGGGGAGACGTGGTTCGGAGGAAAATGTGAACGAACGCCGCACGACGTACTAAGGACGGTGCGCGAACCTAATAGCTCACTCTGGCTCATCGTAAAATACACACCTATAGTATGTTTAAATACTTTGAAGGAATTTCGCTAGAATCTATCAGTAAATGAACGAATTCACTTCTTAATAGTTACCTAATGTTACGTGCATTCAGCATCGATTGTGTGACTAGTTTGTACCGTGAAATGTCAGGTATCGGGTGTTCAGTTTAATATTTTTGTACTCTACAGTCCTAAAGACAGATGAACTTGTGAACCATGGCTGTTTCAATACATTTTACTTACACACGGTACCGATCCCACGTGACCTTTTCGTGAAATGTCAACAAGCCCTGATTCAGGTAACATTTTATGCATGCCTTTGAATAAGCGGGATATTTTGCATGTACATGTCGGTCGGCCGGTAGAGCAACGGTTTCCGGACGATAACTTAAGAACGCTTTGGCCTACGTTTGCAGGTTGGTCATAACCAGTTGATGACCCTTATTGATTTTGTGTTTTGTTGCTTAATATTTAATAATTAATAACTTAATAAGTGCTTAATTATGCAGTAGATTTTCGATATTATTAATTTGAAAATAGTTGTTAATACTGGTGGGTGGGGTAAATGTACCCCTTTTCAGCTATGAAATTCTTTCAGACATGTGTCTTTACTGTGGTAGGTTATCTGTTTGCTATGTCTTTTACCACAAACCAAGTTATACAGATCAAATGTTCTTGTGACTCTAGATGTCACAATACTGATTTAGTACTACTAATAAGAAACTGTCATTTTACCACATAAAGAGACATGTTCGGTAGCAGGGCCCGCACTTAGTACCCTCAATCAATGAGAGATTACAATGACTCTTAACAACTCAGTCAAGCTGTGATAGGACACTTGACGACATCGATGAACATTTATATTTAACGTCTATCTTATCTGTTTTATTTTGAAATTCGTTCCTTAGATAAAATTACCACACACAAGCTTTAAGTTTAAACTAAAGTTCATGACCTTTTCTAGTTTTATTTCGCTTAATCCAGGTTTAACTTGGCTATTTTGTGGACATATATGTTTCAATATTAATAGAAGCATGACACAGTTTTGCACAAGGTCTTAAGGTGAATGAGTCAGTCCTTGACGACTACGTTGAAATGGAATATGACACAGACTTGATACGATAACGTGTTACTTATTGTATGAAGCTTCTCTTTTCTTTCGTGATACATATAGCAGAGTAAAGAAAGCAAAAAGTATTTGAGTAAGAAAGGGCGGGATGCTTACTTATATACTTACTTCAAACCAACAGAAAAGAAATTAAAAATGATTTAAACGTCATGAAGGGAAGAAAACGGCAAGTCCACGCGCTGCCTTATTTGAAGTAACCTTACAGTGACACTGATCGATTATTTCTACACTACAGCCTAGGAAAGCATAATTCTATTTGTTCTGTATTCAACTTATAAATATAGACAATACAAGCCAAAAAAGACAGTCAAATACAATATGCTTTTGATAATACCAAAAAAAATATTGGTATAAATAAGTTGTTTCCTTAACCTTTCTTGATCCTACTATTGTAACGGATAGGATATCAAAACTTCTTTTATTCCTTTATCTCTACCAAAGTTGAACCCAAACCGCGCAAATGCCGGATGAAGGCCCGCTAATATTCAATGATATGCTGTGAGTTTACGGTCCAGAACCGTTCTAGATATTATCCAATGGGATCTGCACCTGTGCCGATGGCTCTATTTTGGATATAATAGTGGTCAAGTTTACAGTGCCATATTGTAAATACTGCCATTTTAACACCTTTGATTGCATGTTTGCAGAAGCGTAACAGATTAATGGATCAGTTGTCAAGTTTACTTAGTTTATTTAAGATGTGCATATATTGCAATAATATGAAATAAACATAGCAGAAATAGGCAGTTGGTCATTAAATGTAAGAAATACCCAAGTCTATTATTATTATCATTATCTGTAGGCATTTATAACTTAATCGGAAACCGATAAAAACACCGAAATCAGTAATTCTCAAGCGCTGATAGTGTGAGGGAGACAATCCGGCATCCTTTAGCCTCCCGCACAACATAAGCTAGGGGTAAAATTGCACACCCTTTTCGTGTATGGTTCTTCGGTCCCTGTAAATATATAGTAGTCTAGTCCGAACAGATGAATATTTACTATCAAATTATAAACCAAGAACTAAAATAAAAGTAAAGATCACAATTAAAAAAAGGAAACATATATTTACTATTGTTCTTATAGGACCTTCTCCGTTTCACTGTTGTATTTGTCTCGCCATTTTCATGATTGTAAATCCTCATGGGCCATATGGCCTACAGGACTATATGAAAATAAACTTATCAAACTTATTTACAAAAGTTCACAGCGTATACAAAATTAAGCATCTGTTTAACTTGACAATTAATAGGCAAAACGGTATCACGTGCGATATACAATCAAGACGATGAGACACAGTCAAAAAAGATGATAATTATGAGAAAAGTATAAATTTTATTACGATTTTAGTTGACATCATAGTACGAAAAATGATAGTCGTATCTCAAAAGCATGAATATATATTTCTAGAGTTGTGTAAAGCGGCTAAAGACGAAAAAGAGACAGTGGCCAAGGGATGATTTCAATACGAAATGCATTTATCTTAGTGCTGACTGTATAGTAGAATTAGATATAATCTCAGGTTAACATCTTCAAACAGTTAATTCTTTAACTTAAAATCATCAGTTCTTTGAACAGTCAGACACGTGATTAGAAGAAACAAAATGGCGTCTGTTTATCCAGATGACTCACTTCCGTCTTTTAACTGTACATGTATTCACGAATGTATTTAAGTCTAGTAGCTGGTGCGGCTATAGTAGTCCGCATAAACCACAGCACGCAGGACAATAACAAGGCTTATCCAAATCACTCCAATGACTATACTGCTTATCATCAGGTTTCGTGCACTGGATGCCATTCTTGTAGCTCCCTCCATATCACCTTCCGCGGCCAACTTGTTTGCCTAAAAAGTAGCAATGTATAAATATAAGTTGTGTGATTTTGCATTTACTTTTATAAAATTTGCTTAAAATCAAATCATTGCATTTACCACTAGTAAAAATCAACAACAAATGTCCAGTACCAGCTGGTTGGTACGGGACCAAGATTGTTTAAAGGAGAGGGGGAATGTATGCCTTTTCACACCATTCGCAATTTTTGTTAAGGGTAAAATGATCGCTATTACATGTAGAAGTTAAATAGTTTATCTCTGTGTTCATTTCAACACCGGAAAGTGGAGAATATACTAATTGAGATGTCATTTTGGTATATGACGATCACGAGGAGATGTTTTTATCCTTTCAATAGAAATTGTAAATAGTGGAACTTTTTATTTTTGAGAACTGTCAGTCCTGCCTGCTGCGTATATATATACGGTTTTAGCCAATTGCAAGTATACTCCTTGCGGAGTGATGCAATCACTGGAGATGATGATGATGATGATGATGATGATGATGATGAAAAAGACAGTTTTAAGTACATTTAAAGAGCTAATTGTTTTATCCACAAAACCAAGAGGAGAGCAATTCAAAACCAGTCACTTGAATTAAGCGTTCACTTGTAAAACGAAGCACATAAGTACATGTAGTACTAAATACCAAAAAACAGTGAACTTAAACACCACCTGGTTTATTTAAAAGCTACCATTTTGTTGCTTTTACCAAAACAATGGCTGCTAAATACAGATTGAATGTGTTAAACAGTCATGCAGGCTTGCCTATTTACGTTTCTATAACTTTTTATCACAAATACTGACCTGAGATGCATAATATATGGCACAAAGACCTGTAGGCCAGAAACAACATAAACACGCGAAGATAGAAGAAACCATGTAATCTGGAGGACGTGGTCGGAGAATCACGGTACCTGCTGCGCCGGGCTGGTTTACAATCTGCAGAAATGAAATAGTTAGATAGTTTTTTTCCAAGCAAAAGCAGATATGCCCATGAGTTTACAATAAATGTACATCACATATCATTGCATGAATAGCCAATGGTGGATACAAAGCATAACAAATGGTCAATGGTGCGTGCAGAACATTTACTATGCGATTTAATTACTATATAGCAATACACAAGATTTCATTATTTAAAAACGTATGTAGGTATACAAAACATCGTTTTCTTTAACGGGTTATCTGCCTCGTTAAATAATGTACTGTACAATTGCTCATATTTGAAGGGAGATAACTCTAGGGATCCCCACTCAGAACAATATTGAGTTGTCTCCTTTTAAAACTTGGTTTGAATTAATGCTTTACCACTGCAGTTGTTGACTGTTGTGAAAATGCTTGGCCGTAACCTGGCTGTCCTGGATACGCCCCGCCTGGAGGAGGGTAAGCGCTTCCTTGTGGATAACCACCTCCTTGTGGATAACCACCCCCTTGTGGATAACCACCCCCGCCATATGGTGGCGGTTGATCAAATCCTAAATAAATAAAAGAGAAGTAAGTAATTGTTAGTATGTCGAACCAAAGGTGTACATGAAACAGGGCTGTGTTTGCATAACATGTGACGAAAGCGATATAAAGTTTCGTATCATTTTCTCCCTTATCATTCGCTCCATACACGAGCCTTAAGCCTATTCTTAGTTCATGCCCTTTTATCTCTCTTATTCCAAGTATTTAAACTGTTCAATTTTGAGAATATATCAGTTTTAAAAGCAATAGAAGCATGTCACATTTATTCGCAAGGTGCATGTACATGTATAAAGGTTAATGTGTCACTTAAATTGAATCATACACGATTGTATAGAAATGGAACATGACACTGATTTGATAAGATTACGTTTTATTGTATGAAGTTAACTAAATGTCCTCTCATTTCCGGACATGTATACTACCGTTAGAAATAAACTATTTTCAAATAAAGGGGTTTCACATTCATGCACGTGTGAAAATTTCGCCACAAAACAAACTTCACCAGACATTCTTAATGTTGTCACATAAGCGCAGTTAGTAAGTATAAGAAAAGAAAGGACTGCTCACGGAGCTTGCGCTGTATCGAATCAAGCAAAGATACCTTTTCTTTTTCGCACGAAATTATGGTGAAAACTTGTACAATTATTTGGTTATATGCGCACGTATATGTCACAAAAATGCAAATCTTTGTGTATAAATAATATAGATGATTCGGAAGTATTCATAACTGTGTGATCTGTGCCGAAACTGTCGCCGCATCAGTATAAGTAAGTAAGTAAGTAAGTAAGTAATTTATTTAAGTGACATGTGTTATACAATACAATATATATAGTTTATGTAAACAACGAAACACCCGGCCCAATGGGCCTATAAGTCACCTAAAGTAAACAGTGCAATTATCACATGATATATAATACAATGAACAAATATATTGCGCTAAACAAAAGTTAATGAATAATATTGCTTGAATATTTAATTGAAATAATCAGAGAAGTGTATGTGTTCTGAAATTAAATTAAATGTGGGTATACAGTACTTGCAATGATATACATATACCTATACAATGATACAGAATTTACATGTACAATCTTCGTTTACGTTTAAGGAAGGCTTGAGACACATATTTAGCACATTTTCTAGGATATGATCTTAACAAATGTTTAAGTTTCAATCATTACAGTATATGTATCAGGACATCCAGCTAGAAAAGCAACCTTAAAGGACTTCGATATATATCTTTATATAACATTGTACGAACTCTGAAACCGAAACTGTAACATTAAAAAAGAATCTTTTTAGTTTTGAACCTTCACGTCACAACATATTCACCCATATCGTATGTGTAATTTCTAACATTTCATACTTTTTTTCAAAAACATCATGAGTCATGATGGTCCGAATTCCAGTTCAACTGACTCAAAGGTCATTGCTCGAAGGTCAAAGTATATCTATACATGTAGCAGTGTAAAGGAAGCAAAATGTATATGAGTATACTCGCACAGGATGCGTAATGCTGTAAAACAATTGTATGAATGTTGGTATTAAATTGAGAAACAATATTGCAATCCACATATTTTAGTCGCTATCGAGAATCCATGTTTTATTGAACAAGTCGCTTTATCAATTTATACAGGTAACCAAAACAAACTGGGTAGGTAAAGGTACGAAAGGCGTTAATTATCTTGCCAAAATGTAACACCTCGGTGTCACGAACACTGAAATAACAAGACCACAGGTAGCAAGCTTTAAAAGGGAAATACAAAAGAGGAAAGTGGTAGACGAAATTTTAGACATCCTGATCCTGATGCCTATTGAAATATAAATACAGGTAAGAAAGCGGTTAATTCACACACTGTTCTATTTGAAGTATAACCATAGGATGGAAAAGGGTTTTACGTTAAAACTGTTCGTTAATGGCTACTTAATGGCTATTTCCGCATTACAGCACAGGAAAGCCAATTTTGTCAGTTATAATGTCAACACAATAAGACCCAAACAAAAAAAGAAATATCTTTAAAAAAAAAGATGGTCGACGTAGGTGACGTAATAAACACATTTTGTGTTTCAGAAGGCTCCCGGGCAGTACACTGCTTATTCCGGTACCGAAACGCTAGCCAATAATCAATGACGCTAGATGTCCGGCCCCGGACAACACCTCGTTGAATACAAAAGTTGATCTTCGTACTGTCCAGAAACCTTGACATAACGTGTTCTGTTTTTTCTTTTTTTGCAACATGATTTATTATAAATAACTATAATATAAAAAAATATACACATTTTGTGTTTCAGAAGGCTCCCGGGCAGTACACTGCTTATTCCGGTACCGAAACGCTAGCCAATAATTTGCAGATTCTGATTGGTCACATTATAACGAAGTTGGTTAGCAACGCGTCCATACTAACGGAAGTTCAAATCAAAATTATACGACTACGTCGAAAAATATCTTGGTTCTACTAAATAACAAACAAACAAGCTGTTTTCTTAAACTTCCTTTATCATATCACGTATATTTTTTTTATCAAACAATGCGAGATCACGTGGTACTAAATACACTTGACATATCGGTGACAATAATTATTGCTCTACTAGGTAAAACTGTAAACATATTTAAAATACTTCATAACATTTAGTGCACGTCTGCAAAGTCTTTTTTTTAATCTTAAATACTCAAGTGTCTTCTAACAAGCAAAATGTTTGCATCCCTCAGCCTGGTCGATATTTCGCAAACATTTCAAAAGAATGTTTTTTAGATAAACAATGCAAATACAAATCAGGAAATGATATCTTAAACTCTACTCTGAATAAAGCTTTGAAAACCAAACACCAAATCCAGATGATTTTATGCAGCATTTTATGTGTTAATATGAAACGCATTGTTAACTTTCTTTGAAGACTTGAAGAAACACGCAGGATGCATCAGGAAACTTTCGAAAAACGGTGAAAATGCAAGAAAATTATGCTTTATGATTAAGATTGTTTATCGTCCCGACCGGACGTAGGATTTCTCTTCAGGTTATACTGCTAGAACCCAAGTATGTTTCCCTTGCATTCAAAGTATCTAACAAATTGTGAAAAATTTGGAGTTTTTCTTTTACCTGACTACAATTTTACCCTATCAGTTTTACCCAAATATTATTCTTAATTAACAAAATATCATGTTAAATGCGAGTTGCCAAAAATAGGTGTGTCAGCACGCGTTTCCATCGTATGCTGGAGCATTTACCACTTTGCCTCGTGATTTCTTTGTTTGGTGTTATAACGCACAAGGTTTTGCCTTGTTTCTTTATTTGGTGTTTTTGCCTCGTGGTTTCTTTATTTGGTGTTATAACGCACGAGGTGGAATACTACTCGTGTGAGTTAGGACCCAGCTATCTCTCACATAGGCCGGGAATCATTCCAGAATGTAATAGTCAACTTGCGTTTATAACAGGCTTTGATACAAGTTAGAATTAATCTGAAATGAACTGTACCATTTTATCCACATTAAATCATGAAAACATTAAGGAATATAATTTTACTAGTTTTAGTTGTGTGTTTTTTTCCTTACTCTACCTTTTGAAAATAAAGATTAACAGCGATCAACGATGAAAGACGAGTTATTTCAAAATACAAAAATTTATCATACCCGAATATTCACCGACCAAGATTAACGTAACTTGACAATCCCAGGTCATAAATACGTTTTTTGTATTTTTAGTATGTTATTATTGTGAAAGACGGCCACCGCAACAACACGGAAGTTCAATAGTTTTTAGATTTGACACAAAACAACTTTCAAAGATAAAAACGTTCAAATGAAAAATCTCAGCAAGCTATTACGTCAACCTAGATATCTTTAATCATTGAAAAACAAATTAATGTCCTAGGATGTGGGAGAATGCAGTTCGTCAGTCAAAGGTAGTAATAGAACCTACAGCAGACGACTGTTTTTGAAAAGGTAACAATTATAAAAACAACCCCTAAACACAACAAAATACATGTAGACATTCACATATAAGTAATAGGTTGTGCCTGGGAACGGTCATTTACAGTCTGCCAGAAATGTTACTAAAATGTTACTCTTCTGTCTTGTTTGCTTAGAGTAAGTCAGAGGGCGCGGGTTCGATCCTTCACATTTGAAGAGTCTCCGACACCTGACGCAACATGTGCATCAATCTACCTAACTATCAAAAAGTACATAACATTACTAGCGCTCTCTCTATCTGATAGAGACATGGGAGATGTCTCGGAAGTGGTACGGTAACATGTAATATACGTTTGAGGCGGTTTCTTTCGGAATCGGTATAAACTAGAGATTGAAAGGTGATGCATTACACGGTACACTGGCGCATATGTATTCAGTATGTGATTACTGTTATAATTGTACGTGATTGTTCACAGTTCGTGTTCTAGATTGACGACTCACATTTTTTTCTTTCTTTTCATTCTAAAGTTACTGAAAGTGGTTAGGACGTTTTTGCATCCTCGAATTTCAATTATAATGAAAGTATGAAATCAATAGATGTTTTCAGGTGGCTGTATTCCTATAACAAACTAAGCATCGCAACAACATTTTTGTTTTAAGTTTAAAGTCCCAGGAGCACTTTGGGCGAAAATTACATGTAGCTCTTACATTACCAAAAAAAAAAAAAAAACGTTTCATTGGCGAAATCAGTAGACAGTCCACAAAAAACATTCCTAACATTGCTTTTTAAATCGAAAGTATATGCTTTACAACATATACAGTGTATTTTTTCAAAGATATTGCATAAATAAGAAACAGTTTTTGGCATAACTACAATAGTATGGAAGAAAGATATACGTTAAAGCTGTTTTAGAATAAATAAAGCACAGTTCTATCATTTTTCTATCCGAAAATTCGTGATTCTTATGAGTATCTAAAGTGGTCCTGTGACTTTAATTTAACGGGTCAAGTTTCTCTTAAATACGAACATGTGGATGCAGTGAATAATGTAATCTTTTCAACTGACAAAGCAATAAAGCTTACTACAAAATGTAATTTGATATAAGCTTTCATATACATTATGTGGGAGATTTATGAACGGGGCTCAACCAATCAAATCGCTACGATAATATTGCAGAAAACTATGACCCGACAAGTCTACATGTACTTGAGTTTTTAAGCCTGTTATCTTACTGCAAACCGCAATTATTTATCTGACTTTGAACAGCGACTTCCCTGTCTGACTTTTAACCCACTGAATTCATTCTAAATTGAACCGGTCTAAATATTTTTATTTTGACTGTATCATTACTGCAAGTGGCGTATACTGATAATATACTTACTGAAATAATAGAAGGATAAGTCACATACATCTTTAGTGTAAAACAATAAGAGATAAATGAAATAAAGGGCCTCCGTCTGGCATTTATACTAGATCATGATTTATCACTCCGCTGACTGAATAAACCCTAAAAACAAATATTTTTTACTTAGTTTCTTTTAGTATTTGCTTTTGTTCGAGGCCCAGAGCCGGCTGTGTCTCATTTAAAAGTTTCTCTGGTAGAATAAGGGTCTAGTACATGTCTTTCCCGAAAGAGAATTATGTATTACTTACTTACTTGAATATATTAGCTACATACGTTTCAGAAAAATAAGAATGCGTGCTTTTTTGGAAATGTTTTATGATCATTAATTATTGTTTTGAAGATGTTGAGATATAATTTATATAGCAATAAAATACCACTATTACACAGCAGTAAGTTAATACTATGTAACAGAATGTATGCTTTATACACCGTATTATTGTGTACATATTAATGTTTAAAAATGTATCTCCTTTGTTTATACTGCATACTGATCAATGTTATTACAAGATATGCGAGACCTCAGATAGTTCGACTTTGATAAACTTACTTACAAATGTACATACAACACGTATATAAATCTTATAGTATCGTGTTGTCAATGACGTGTATCCCCACGCACTGGTATCAAACAATTTGTATGAAAGTAACATATTGTCATTCAATGAATGAACATAATAACAATAACGTTAGCAAATAAATTAGCAAGTATCTGCAAGACAAAACTAGGTACGATCTTTTTTATTGTTCATAAGTCCCGGCCGAACCTTGAACTTATCCCTGGGTGAAGTTGCCAAGACTCCTGACAGGCGCAGGTTGAAGAGAAACAGATGCAGATACAAGGGAATCAGGGTATCAGACCCTGGTTCTTTTACGAATAGACCCCTTAGATCTTTTACATGCCCGGTGTATAGCACCCACATCTGGGTTTCTAACCAGTTAATCTCTAGATAGGTGGGAAACACTTAAAAGCGTTTCTAAGTACGAATTGCTTATCGTTGTAGTAATACTAAATTGAATTTGAATATTTAAGCAACAATTGAAACTGAAAAGTAAGAGCTAGCTCACAATCTACAAACAATCGTTTTACAAACGTCATATAAAATGTTAACTGATTAGCAACTACCTGTCGGAAAGCCATAATACTTTACAAGTACTGTGATGTACAAATGTCTATAGTCACAGTTCTTAAAAAAAACAAGTACTTTTAAAAAAAAATCACATCTGTCCATTTAAATATATAGCTTATATTTCATCTGAAGTGATACTAAATCTTTAAAGCTAATTATGTGATAACTAAATAAAAATATAAATTCTACTAAATTTAAAAACATTGTACGTGTAACAACTTTTGTTTTCGTTAGCAATAAAACAACACTGTTTATAGCCTTAAGGAAGGAAACACAGAAGCAAAAACGGCTAAACTTTTTAATTTTAAGATTTAAATATTTGGAAAATGAATAATTATTTTTTACAACATACCTGCTTTTTCTGTCATATCTTATTATTGTCAAATTGACAAGCTTAAACTCTTGGAAATTCTTTTTTTTTCTCTTTCAAATATTGAAGTAAAGTAGTTAATACGCTGACACTATAGCACTATATGAAACGTAGTGTACGTCTATCTGTGTATTTAAGGTATGGAAACTATTTCAAAATAAGACTGGTTTACAGTCTGTTTACATACTCTATCGCACCCACTGCCTTGTGGGATAGGATTGACGGGGATACTGATAAACAAGGTTATCTGATGAGTCTAATACTTTCGCAATGATGGATATGAGGCAAAACGTAAATTTAAAAAATACATATATTACTAACATTACGTAATTGTACAATTTTTCACGGTTAAACTGCAGTGAACTCCGTATGCAACGAATCCGGATATTTGGGATATAACGAATGTACGTAAAGTTGGCAATAACAGGCAGTAGCAGCAGCAAAAACGTGAAGTTGGCAGTAGAAGTAGCTGACAGTAGCAGCAGCAAAAACGTGAAGTTGGCAGTAGAAGTAGCTGACAGTAGCAGCAGCAAAAACGTGAAGTTGGCAGTAGAAGTAGCTGACAGTAGCAGCAGCAAAAACGTGAAGTTGGAAGTAGCAGTAGCTGGCAGTAGCAGTAGCAAAAACGTGAAGTTGGCAGTAGCAGTAGCTGGCAGTAGCAGTAGCAAAAACGTGAAGTTGGCAGTAGCAGTAGCTGACAGTAGCAGTAGTAAAATCGTGAAGTTGGCAGTAGCAGTAGCTGGCAGTAGCAGCAGCAAAAACGTGAAGTTGGAAGTAGCAGTAGCTGGCAGTAGCAATAGCAAAAACGTGAGGTTGGCAGTAGCAGTAGCTGGCAGTAGCAAAAACGTGAAGTTGGCAGTAAAGTGAACCAAACTACATGTATACGCTTTAACGTTTAAACATGAGATTAAAAACTTTAAACGTAATTAAACATTCTATTGATTTTGAAATACACCCACGAGTCCACCGTTTCAACGGGAAAAGCCCGCTTGGTGAAGGGAAAACCCCTGTAACTCATTTACGTGGTCACGCATGAATTGCTTCCAGGTAATGTTATGAGTAACCTACAATTATTTAATGTACATTTTGTAATGAAACGATGAATTAGAATAACCTAAAAAGGTATTTCACATTCATTTAGGCCAAGAATAAAATGATAGTGTATACACGCTGCACACAAACGTGATAGGCGGATTAAGATATTACATTGTACATGTTCTTATTTATTTTTATTGAAGATTAACTGAGCCGCACTCTTCTCTCTACTTTAACTTGTGACCACCAACAGAAGGGACCAAAAAGGGGATAATTCTGAATACCAATTATCAATTATATAAAATGACATGTCTATAAAAAGTATACAAATGTATAATCCGATTTCGAACACTGAGCCGTGAATGCACTTTTAACTTAGAGTAAGACAACGGTAAAAACGAGGAAAACATAAGGGTCTATAAGTCAGACTTAATGTTGATTTAATATGTGCAAATTGTCACCTTGATAATATGGGCACATTTTCTTAACTATAACAACACCTGTAATTGTGCATGTTTACCATCTCTATCAAGTGATTAGCTGTTTAATATAGCTTCGATGAGGTAATGACGGAAGCAACCTTTCAAGACAGCATGTTCCCTTTCACAATTAATTTTGAGATTGAACAGGTTTGCAAGTCACTGTCTGCTTGACATGTTTTAGAGACAGTCAATTTTACCTGGAATTCATAGAACACATAGCCCCCATCCCCACATATTTTGTGAAATGTAACTAGACAAAAACCTAGGTTATTTTCGTTTCGGAATCCATCTATCCATTTATATTTATAGTTTAAAGAAGAATATTTTAATTATCGGGTGCACAACTGTCAATGGTAAGATTCAGCTGTCTAATTCCCGTGCCTATCTTAAATTACAATGTACCATACAAAATAATACTTTTTTTATATGCAACTTTAACTGACTAATAGTAATATTTAATATTGCCTAGACTAACATTAGATCTATCAATATCTTATTCACGCATAAAAATGCAATAAAGGCATTTAAATGTTCTCGCACTCATAACATGGTTTTCATGAAATATCTTAACAGAAAGTGCATGTATATGGAAGAGGCTGTATTTGATTAGAAACTGTAATGTTTTATTACAGTGAAATGTCTCAAGGAATAAGAAATGTTAATGGGTGGGGTACACGTATAAACAAAAGTTACAAATGTCTTACTGCCTACAGTAGGCTACGATTCATACCAAACATTAATCAAAAGACTGAACGTTCTTGAGGATCGACTGCCTCTGAACAACACAGTCTGCACACATACATGTGTAAATATCAGGACAACATAGATTGTACACATACATGTGTGAATATCAGGACAGCGCTAAGAAAAATATCTTGGCCACTAACCAAACATGTAGCTTTGATAGCTCAGTGGTTAGGGCGTTCGCCTTAGGAACGGGAGATCCTGGGTTCGAATCCACTAATGTCACACATGCCTCAGTCCACCAGACTGTAAATGGGAAGTAACGATGAAAGGCTCGCTTCCCCTGTCTCGTCAGCATTATTACACCTGGCATGGGTGTCCAAAAGCGATTCAATAACTAGATGGTTATTTTTGTCACAAAAACATATGTCTATCCCATGGCAGTTTGTCAATGATTGTACATGTAATACTAAAACAGGATATTAAAACAAACCATAAATCTTTTAACATTTTAAAAACTAAAGAAAAAAAGCAATTCTAAGCTTCCTCTCCACGCAAGTTACCTACACTCTAAGTTTAATTGCAATAGATCACTCCGAACTCGAGTTATGGAGCGGAAACCATTTTTCAATTTTAGTAACATTGATATTGACCTTGGCCCTATGTAGTTGTAACATGCGCTCTGCACATCGTCTCGATATGGTGAACATTTGTAGTGAGTTATTCTAAAATCCTTCAAAGAGTTCAAGAGATATGGAGCGGACCCGAAATATAGTGATATGACCTTAAGTCTCTAATTGTGACCTTGACCTTGAATCCTAAGCTTCCTCTCCACGCAAGTTACCTACACTCTTAGTTTAATTGCAATAGATCACTCCTAACTCGAGTTATTGAGCGGAAACCATTTTTCAATTTTAGTAACATTGATCTTAACCCTATGTAGTTGTAACATGTGCTCTTGCACATCGTCCTTACATGGTGAACATTTATGGTGAGTTATTCTAAAATCCTTCAATGGGTTCAAGAGATATGGAGCGGACATGATTTGTGACGAACAGACAGACGGACGGACGGACGGACAGACGAACGGACAACTCGACCAAAAATAATATGTCTCTCCCCCATTATATTGGGGGAAACATAATAACAGAGCAAGGTCATTACTTCGTTAGCTTAATTGAAGGCAGTAGTTAATACATCATCCATAGTCATTTTATCTTGTTATTTATGCATGTTTCTGTTACTTAATGAAAATGAATCTTGTGAGAGGCAGGTAGCAGCGACATTGACTGTCCGCCACGTATCTCCTCCAGTCGCTGTATCACATGACCAGACGTACAGCGAGCGCGACAGCTGACAGCAACATGACTCGGATAAATTTCATCCTGTCAATATCGTGGGTTTTCTCTATCAACTAATACTTGAAAACAATATAAAAGTATTAATCCTTTCCCAGTACAGAGATAATTTCCTAGAGGTAAAACATGCTTTATAAAACAAGAGCACCACATTGTGGGTGGATGCGCTCTTCTGATGTGTTTGTTTCTGTGAGACTAGTGAAGTCCTATACACTTGCTAAGTGACTGTGTGTACTCTTCTTTAAACAAACCTTGTCAAATTATGTTCTAACGGTTACAACAGTGCAAACCTACTTTTATTTTGCAAGAGGCACAATGTTTTGCTAACTTAAGCTACGTAAGACTTTTACAAACTTCAGAAATAACTGTTTTCTAAATACACAAAATTTCATCTCTGCAAAATGCTTGATTTTAGCAAACCATTTATTAGTAAAATATAGTATATAAGAAATTAATCACTTTTATGAGTATTTCAGTTATAAAAGACAGCTACCTAACCTCAGCATGTGGCAATTTCTGACACAATCATGAGTAGACAGCTACCTAACCTCAGCATGTGGCAATTTCTGACAAAATCATGGGGGTACCACAGGTGGCCGGCGCGGGGTTTGGACCCCCATCCCCCAGAGGCCCCTCTACAACCCTGGTACCCCATATACTGATATATCAAAACAAAATAATAAACTTTTTTTCACTATATACATATAGTAGTAAAGGTATAGCACTATCGGGTCCGAAATACGAAAATATACACTGACCTTATTCAACAATGTGTTCAAATTTCTGACCATTTTCAAAAACTTGGTCTTGTTCAAGAAGAAATAAATACTCGTAACATTTGGCATATTTGGTCCATAAATAGCTCGCAAAATGCAGCGAGCCAACAAACTTGTAAATTTCAGTTTACACTACAATGTGACCGCTGTTACATTACGTTCGATTCAGTACACAATTTCATAACACTTCGTGATTCCCAATTTTTATTTTGTTTTGATATATCAGTATATGGGGTACCAGGGTTGTAGAGGGGCCTCTGGGGGATGGGGGTCCAAACCCCGCGCCGGCCACCTGTGGGGGGTACTATAATCTTAAAATGTATTATGCCCATTTTTGTTATTTGCTCAAACCTCAAAGTATTTTTAAAACCATATGAAAACTAGATGCATTGGTTGTTTTTGTTACAAAAACATATGTCTCCCCCATGGCATATTGTCAATGATTGAAATACTGAAACAGGATATTAGAATAAAACAAAAATCTATTTCAAGTAACAATGACCTTGACCTTCAAACATTTAAGAGATATGGAGCGGACCCGAAATATAGTGATATGACATTTGGTCTCTAATTGTGACCTTGACCTTGAACCAAGGTGGTTGTAATATGTGCTCTGCAAATCGTCTCAATATGGTGAACATTTGTGGTGAGTTATTCTAAAATCCTTCAATGGGTTCAAGAGATATGGAGCGGAAACGATTTGTGACGGACAGACGGGCAGACGGACGGACGTACAGACAGACAGACAGACAGACCAAGGACATTATAATAAGCTAGGGAAACTTTCTTCGTAACTCAAATAAAGTTGTATAAACATTAAACTAAAAAATGCAATATCATTTTGAAATGTACTGGGTCCGAAAGTACTTAAATTGTTAATAATAAGATTTTGCTTACAAACTTCTACTGGTCCGGAAGCTTAACGAATTTTTACTGAACAAGGACCACCGACCAGCTATAAATTTAACGACAGCCAATGCAGCACAATGTGCGACCAGAGGGAAAGCGATGGGTAGGAGGAAGCGAGCGAAGCAGAGGTCAAGTTAGATTCTTTATTTGACTTTATTACAATTTGTACGCGAAAACCGCTTGATTCTTTTTGAACGGTAAATTGAAACTTTTTTCTATTAAGATTCATCCCTGCATGACATCCCTTCGCATAGGGGCTTGGATTGTTCTACAGAACGAAAACATGCCTGCTAGATCGCATACAGATCTGTATTTTATTTTTTACATGGGGAACATAATCATATATAACGTAACTTCGAAACAGAAATCCCATTTCCACATGTCCCCTTAACTTGAAAGCTAATACAGATTCGATTTACTATTTTTGTGCTCACGCGATCATTTATCAACAGAAACTGTGAATCTTTATTTTGGAAGAATTTCAGTACAGTAAATGTCCGTCATTTTATTTTGAACAACGCGAGTGCAGGTTGGTTTGTCATTTGAAATTAAATAAATCACATTGATATACATTATTAGAAAAGATTCTTATGACACTATAAAAACACTCCCCCATGATTCATTTTCACAATCAACGCTAAATTCAAGACTTCCTTGATATACGTACTAATTATTTTCGTCAACATGCAGATCGTTATTGCGTGCCATTATAAATCAGAAGACAAAACATTCACAATTTGGCTATCCACGCTCCTTCAGATGATTTGAACTTATGCTATTTATAACTTCCCATCATACTTCCAATATCGATAAATTCATGCACTCTGACAGTAGTTGTCAAATTGTCATCCCTTTAAGAACGAGGGGTTCTAGTTGAGTGCGGCTGTTTTCTCCTTTAAAGGCTTATTTCGAATGTAACAATTTGGATAATCGTTTTCTTCTAAACAATCAGAATTTATATTATACTTATATTTACATATACATTGCTAAAATTTAAAGTGGGATTGTTTTTCTTTTACAAAAATGTATATGTATTAAATGTTCCCCTGAACCTATTCCTGTGAGGAATACTAATCCTTTGAATTTGTTTTTTATGTAAAAACGGAATTGTTGTTGTACAATGTATGCATACTTATATAGGGAAGAAAACTTACTCTGCATAAAATTAAATGTAAGTGATAAGGTCAAGTATTGAACCATGTATAACGCCACTCGAAGTTTCTTCCTAGTCACTTACACTAAAATTTTTGCGTAAATTTTCGTAAAGCCCACAGGAAAAAAGTTGATCATGTAAAAGTTTTTAGTAACTTTGTGGGCCTCGATAGCTCAGTGGTTAGGGCGTTCGCCTCCGGAACGGGAGGTCCCGGGTTCGAATCCCAGCCGGAGCACGAGGGCAAAGACACTAAACCACACGTGCCTCAGTCTACCTTGCTGTAAATGGGTAGCAGCGATGAAAAACTCGCTGCCTCTCTCTCGCGAATGTGATGACATCTGGTATGAGTGTTCGAGAGCGTTTAAATAAGCTACGGAGCTGTCTTCGCAATCGAACTAAAATAAATTCGTACAAACTAAAGTTTTTAGTAAGGACTTGCCTAAAGCCTTTGACAAGGTCATACAAAAAGCGACAATGTAATAACTTTAAATTAGGCAATATTCGAGATGTTATATCTTTCGCTGATTTCACGAATTCCCCACTTCGCTAATTTAAAAATTTCGCGAGAGATTCATGTCACATCGATTTACTTTTATAGAATTCCCTTGCTTCACCGCAAATCTTCAAAAAGTTTGAATCAAGACCATACCTGCAGTCTTCATTCAATACAATTAAAGACGTTTGGCAGATATGATCCCTGAAGGCACAAAGAAAATTTCAATAGTTTGACCAACAGAAAATTTTTCAAGAAAAAAATGATGACATCTGAACAACACTTACCGTTAAAGTATTTTGAATTTTAGAAATGGCTCGGTTTGTTTATGACTTAAGCTTTTTTAATTGTGCCTGGAGATTACGATTAGCAAATGCTAAATGCTAAGTCAAATGAAGTAAAGGTACCGGGCTTTGTCACTTAGCTTAAGCAGTAAGAATCAAAGGAAGATTGTCATCATGTGATTATTCTGCTCTTCTCTAACGCCAGATTACTGTCCTAAGAGAAGCAGTGGATACCCGCACACTTTGGTGTTCCTTGCAATGAGATGGTGGGAAAATTGGCCAAACAAAGAGCCAGTGTCAGCTATAAAGGAACTCTGACAGCAATAACAATATCGCAATGCCAAGGCGCAGTAACATTTCTACCATTTAGGAACAAGTCATATTTCTATATAAGCTTCGCACGAAACACAACAGGCTCAATGATGATTATGCATGAAAAAATCACTACAATGCTTACATGTGATTTTAAAGAAATGTGTTGTGTTAATGTTTACAATGGTGATAAAATGACTTTGTAAGTTTTACTCAAGTGCTCAATACAATATAAACTATAATTTATATAAGGTATTCTGGCTTTGTTTTTATCCTTTACTTAGTCTACTATACAGATCTACGTTAAAGATAAAACATTTCAGTTACATGTATTTACA
>JAFMSR010002284.1:0-24946 GCA_022818135.1 Saxidomus purpurata
TCATGTAGCATTTAACAATGTTTCTACATTGTCCATTTACTTTCGTCAGTTACTAGCATAAATACAAAACTGCTGATTTCTTCCTTTAGTTTATATAAAAAGCTACATCGTATTTTTGGATAGAACTAAAGAACCAGTTTCAATGTTTCAACCTGGCTAAAGAAATATTTCAAATATTGTACATTACTTTGACCTTGTGGAACAAATGTTTATTTATCTCTGGGTCAATTCACAAGACCACCACGAATTCCCACGAACAAGCGATTCGCTGGTTCCCACTAGCTGGTTCCCACTACTGTGACAATATCCATTCTTTCTATAGAACTATCAATTAGCGAAAATGATAAATTTGCTAAGAAGTGCTCGCACGAAAAACTGCCAAATTACAGTATCTTTTCCATGACTATTTTATGACTACATTCTCTTTGTTTAGCAAAATAATAAAGGTAACCTAGGCCTGTGTTCAACATGATCTTTTTATACCAATTTTGTTTTGCTTGATTGTACAAGATGTCTTAACGGTACTGCCTTAATCTGGAGTACATGCCAAAATTCTGGGTTATGCGATAAAGACTTAAAGCTATAATACCAATAATTAGACCTGATATCATGAATTTACATAAAAGTCAAAGATTTCAACTTGCCGAGGGTCCTCATAAAAAGTCAAAACTTTGCAGCTTTGTGAAAAATTTTGAGAAATGAAACAAGAGCTGTCAGTAGACAGCGCGCTCGACTATTCTCAGTGACTGACAATATAAAATAATATCCATCCTGGAACTTTAATGTAAATTCTAAGTCGAAAAAGGGGCATAATTCTGTCAAAAGGCTTGATAGAGTTATCTCCTCCTGTGTACAGGTTGGGGGCATGATGGTCAATAAGTGTGCAAAGTTTCAAAGCCAGATGACAATGGACTTTGAAAATATTTGAGGTGGTACGCAAACTTTAACGTAAATTCTAAGTCGAAAAAGGGGCATAATTTTGTCAAAATGCTTGATAGAGTTATCTCCTCCTGTGTACAGGTTCGGGGCATGATGGTGAACAAGCGTGCAAAGTTTCAAAGCCAGATGTCAATGGACTTTGAAAATATTTGAGGTGGTACGCAAACTTTAACGTAAACTCTAAGTAGAAAAAGGGGCATAATTTTGTCAAAATGCTTGATAGAGTTACCTCCTCCTGTGTACAGGTTGGGGGCATGATGGTGAACAAGTGTGCAAAGTTTCAAAGCCATATGTCAATGGACTTTGAAAATATTTGAGGTGGTACGCAAACTTTAACATAAGTGGTTACGCCGACACCGACGCTGACGCCGACGCTCGGGTGACTAGGATAGCTCTCCTTATTCTTCGAATAGTCGAGCTAAAAATTACAACTTCTGACAACTAAAAAAATGATGAAGTGTTCATTTCTAAATGTTTTTTCATGTGCTTGAACACTACTGATATGTTTGTTTATTAATACTTATGGTAAAAGACAAATGATAAGAAACAAATGGTAAACTTTATCACTTTCTGAAACATACTTCAACCTGCTTTTGAATCAGCATTTTGATATTTATACAGTAGGCCCGACTTATATTTTCACTTTAGTAAGTAACTTGGGTAGATCAATTCAACAACACTGTACAAGCCTATCAAAACACAGGGAACATAGCTGAAGCTTGATAACTTAAGAAGTCTCACTTTGAAAACAGGACTTATTTTGCTAGTTTGTGTAAGTCTAAATAGTGTGTATAGGGCAGCATTTTACACGAACATTGTTCTTTGGATGGGCCAGACTCATATATCCTACATAATTATGATACTGGCAATTTTTTCAAATGAAGAGCCAGGCCAGAGCTGGGGCTCGAACCAACGAGTCTGTTTGACCACCTAACAACTTACAGAGGCTGATCACCATATTTGGAATGTACAGATTGTTTGCCCTTTAGTTTTCCCTTTTGCACATTTTCTGTAGCAATTACCATAGCTAGAAGCAGGTGTTACCATTGACAATGTAACATATGACACTTGAATGATTAAGTCAATGCATAAACATGTAAGGTGCACTTGTACAACATATTATTACTCATAAAGTACGCACCTGTCTGGATCCACACTATTGAAACCTACATAATGACAAATAACTTATCTCATGATTTCTATCCTCGTATTTTTTTTAACAAAAATTTTGCAAAATTGCGGTAATTAACTGCTTGGCAAAATTATATATAAACCAGTTTACCTGCTATGCAGAAATTGTTCTATGTATTTTTCAACCCATTTGCAGTTTTCGCCTTCTTTGACCTATACCCTATACATGTTTTTCTTTCAAAAATTCCATTTTAACAACACCGAATCAATTTTCCAAAGGAAAAGGAAAGCAAAAATTTAAAAATAAACCTAAGAAAGAACAATGATCATCAATCAACAAATCATCAATCACAAATAACAGCCCCCTACCCCTCTATTCTATTCATCTGCTACAGCTTGGTGGCAAGGTCCTATGCGTAAAGAAATATTTATGGTAATATTGGAATTCAAACCTCAGACCCCAAATCAGTGTTATGCATTGTAACCATTTAGCCAGTGTTATCTACAATATGATTCTTTAAAAACAATTTTTGGACAAAAAATGCCAAAACCTCCTTAAAAAGTTCTGAATGTATTTGCTTCCAGTTTGTGTATTATCAATATTTTCCCATGAAAGGTATGGTATTTTGTACAAGGCTCATGCATTGATCTACCTTCAGTTAAATCAAGTTTCAATATTAAAATTAATGCAAAATCACATGCCTAAAAACATGAAAAGGAAAAACCTAATCTAAAGCTGTTGTGACAATCAGCTGTCCCCGGTCTTCTCCGCCAGTGAACATTTTTCTAGTGACTCTGGCTCTATAGGTAACACCGACGTGCCATCGTCACCATGGGACTCCCCTAGTTCTGACATTGTATCTTCCGCTATAGAATCTGTCCGAGATAAGATGTCATCATGCGATTCAAAACTTTCGAAACTTGTTGAAGAAATGTTTCTCATTTGTCGAAAATGTTGCGCTGAAAGGAATTTCTTTCCCTCAAATCTACTTTCAAACGACCTCGACTGTGAAATAAATTGATTTTTGACCTGACCAACTTCGAACGACCTAGACTGTTTTAACATTTGACCTTTAGTAGAATGACCTTGACTTTGATCTTCAAAAACACCACTTTCTGTACTCGTTGCTGACCAAAGAGGCGATTTCGAGTGTGTCAAATCCATTTCAGTACTGTCCATACTTGCCAGAGATTTACTACGTAGTTTTGATTGTGATGATCCCAACCCTATATCTAGATCTAAGCTATCTCCAGAGGATGCAGAAAATGTTCTCGTCATTTCCTGACTCGATGTAGTATCTGTACTACTGATACTGCTTTTACGTACTTCGTGGCTTTCTCGGTCTGGTACGCTAAGGTATTTTCCACGTTTCGCCGATCTCTTTGTGTGTGTACGCATGTGGCGTGTAATCATATCACGCCTGCAGGCTGCATATGGGCACTGTGGACAGCGATATGGTTTTTCTCCCGTGTGTGTTCTCTTATGAGTGTTCAGATGATCACTTCTACTGAACACTTGCCCGCAATCGGTACACTCGTACGGTTTCAAACCCGTATGCAGCCGCATATGTCTCGTTAACATGTCACTTCGAGAAAACGATCGATTACATACCTTACAATAATGAATTTTATTGTTATCACCAGTTCTCACAGTTTCTGTCGGTAAATGTTTAGCCATGTGTTTTGCAAGATTGTCATATGAAGGAAACACCTGACCGCAAACGGGGCATAAATACGCTTCAGAATCTGAAAACGTCCTCCTTGGTTCAATTACCATGCCTTCCCCAAATGCTACAGAATGTACACGATGGGGTGTGTTGTGTACTGGGAGTGACTGGGTATGGTAATAGGCTCTTGGAGATACTGACACGGGTAACCGGTTCACTTCAGAGTTGGCATTTAGTAATGCCGATCGAGGTGGAAATGTAAAATGTAAACCGGGTGACATTGGACTAGGTGTACCGAAATTTTCTGGATCTGAGTGAATATGGGCCCCTTCAAATGGACTAGGAAAGTTGAAATGAAATATACGATCCCCCTCAGGAACCGAACACAAAGGTGACTGTGGTGACTGGACTATCTGTTGTTGTAGGTGTGGGGACCGCTGGAACACTGATGGGGAACTTGCACGTATCATGGAGGGGCTGAGCAAATCCGGATCGCTGTGTGCATGATGTCCAAGGTGAGACTGTGCCGATAAAGTGTGAGGGCTCAATCCAACTGAACCACGAGATCTTTGGCTCTCAACGGACAGCGACTGACCTTGAACTGACCCGGGTCCTGGCCCTGGCGGTTCTCCTATATCCTCAGTGAATGTCTCCGGCAGACTTTGGGAAAGATCTAGCGGTTGCTGTTCCACATTGGGAGATTGCAACTGAGCACGTGGGGATTTTATAACTGAACCCATTTGCACGTCACTATCATCACTTTTGTCGGAACTACCATTGCGACTGATATAAACTGGTCGTAAGTATGTTTCTTTGTTAAAACTGTCGTTTTCTGTACTGTCGAATACATCACTAGAGGAGCGATTGAAAGAATCAGATCTATCTTGAGATAAATATTCTTGAGATGTGTCGGTGGAGGATGAAGAAAGTCGTGATCGTAAACTTTTTAAATAACGAGCATGTAAATGCTTTTTAAAGTTACCAGGATGCACCTGTCGGCGATGCATTCCTTCTGGAATTTCTACATCTTCTGTCTTACATTTGACACTTTCACCAGTTTCACTTGTGATAACAATGTTAGCAATATAATCTGGGAATGTGGGACCCGAACCTGAACCAGCATCAGAGGAACCTGAGGAACTCTGTTTAGCAAGTTCATAGCCCATTTCAGAGGCCTCTTTTTTCACCTGTGTTTTTATGACTGGAGTTGGTGCCGATAGTTTATATCTCTCTTTACTGTAAGGAGAAACTGCACGTACCGATTCCTTCCTGAAAGGTGAAGGCTCCCTACTACTGCTTGTCCCTGGGGAGTCTTCGGACCCGCTTGAAAATCCCCGTTGAACACGTAAAGTGTCTCTTGGTTCTAAGTAGTGAGATCGTTTGAAATTAGACGAGATTGCAGACTCATTTGATATGATGTTGATTTTTGGTTTAATTTGTATATCACTAAAGTCAGGATGACTTTCACTTTTACAAGAAGCAACATCCTGTTCCCTTCCCCAAACAGATTGGGAATGATTCCCTCTAACGACCCCACCAGGGGGCGTCCTAATGACAGTCACATGCTGATGCTGGGATATGTGATGACATGACGAGTATGAATCTATGTTATAGCGTGATATAACACGTTTCTCTTCCTCAGCTGTTGAAGATGCTCGTGGAGAAAATTTCCCAGAATCCAATCTACCGGGCTCTTCTACATCTATCGCTATCTGCTTTTTCAAAACACGTCTTGGTTCTTCCCCTGAGCTTGAATGTCTCATAGTGAACACACTTGCTTCCAGTTTTTCCTCCTTTCCACCAAAACTATGTCTACGTCTATCTAAATTAATTGGTATTTCTAACACATTACTTGAATCTGATTGATATTTTGATTTATTTGCACTTGACCCCGATTTTTCTGGCACCATTGGTTCTAAGAAAATGCTTTCACTCTGAGTATCAAGGCTCTGATCGAAACTTCGATACCGCGGCAGCGTACTCTCAAAACTGTGAGAGCTGTTTGCGAAATATTGTCTTGCATTTTCTTGTGACTGTCCTTGTCGTTGCCCATCATTAGATAAGGCACTTTCGAAACTCTTTGCTTGTGGAATAAATTTTGATCCAACTGTTAACATACTTCCTAAGCACTCTCGCGTTCTTATAACCGACTCTGCCGTCTCCGACTGAGCCGGTTGCACATTTAAATTTTCCTCTGACAAGGATAACGATACATTTATCGAGATCGAAGCAGACTCCATACTTGGAGCGGTCATATGACCTTCCTGTCCTTGACCTCCCATCATGCTTTGCGGTGGGTGGATAGTGTGCCCACCTATATTTTCTGGTGTTATGCCTTCATTATTAAACTGGTCATCGTCCAAACGTCGCATATTAGCATTAGATAGCAGCTTGGCTCATCTGAAAGAAATAAACACAGTTCATTAGTCAAGTAAAAGTGTAAAAACTGCTCCTATCTCTAAATTGGAAACAGAAGATAAAAGAAAATGTTTTTCAAGTAGACAAGGATTTCTCCTTCTTTGTGTATATAAGGACCCAAGTTGCTAATTGATGACAGACTTTTTAAACATTATTGAGACTTTAGCTCTTACATTGTTCAATTTCTAAAACTCATTTTGTACAACTTTCAATTGGACAGTCACCATTAGCTGTTCAAAGGGTTGCTCAGTGAAACTTTACTGATTGAAAAGTTGACAGTGCAGATCATGACCACACTGTACTGGTTGCAAAGGCAGAATCCATTACAGCCAGCAGGTTAAGGGTTAAGCTGGCCTCATGGACAACCCCATTCCCCCTCCTTGAGAACGGCAAATACAAATTATTCACAATTATAGTTTTAATAGTATTAACATTTTGACATCATTAAGAGGGTCGGCCACGGCACTCTCCCATCTGCATCTATTTCTATGCACAGTTAAAAGAGTTTTACGATCAACCTTCAAATGTCAGTTATTCTTTTAACCTTCAAACAAATAAAAACTAAGTTTAAGAACGGAATTTTCTTTATACAGTGCTTGTATAAGACTTGTATATACAATGTAGAGATATATCTTTCTGTGCAATATGTATCTTCTGAATCATGTGTTTTGTAAGTAATTGAAAAGATATTCAAATGAGCTAAAAAAAAAGAGATTTATTATGTATATTATAAACCATTCATTCACATCAAACACTCCCCCGCTCCTGTACAAAATGTACTACCACAAAATGTCACATGCAAAATTTTTAGCTGAAAAACTATATTTAGTGGAAATACCCCTAGGCAGTGATGACGGTTATTGTAAAAGTTGTTTTTTTGCGAGTTTTTCATTTTTGCTAATTTTCCGAAAAATGAACCACTTCTTGAATTCATCAAAGTCTCTCTAAAATAGCAAACAAACAATGATTATATATCAAATATTGCTCCTTTGTAAATGCAAAAGACTGCGAATAAATAGAAAATCGCAAAATAAACAACTCGCAAATATAAAGACTTTTACAGTAATGTAAAAAATAAAAACAAAGGACAGTGTGTGCTTTGTACACTTTTCCTGTTCAATGTCAAGAAATTTCTGTGATATATATTTGAATCAATTATTGTTCAATACATGTGCTCAATGTTGTACATCAATGTCAAATTTTCATGTTTAATGTGTTTGAAACTTAAATTGCCATTGCGGTGTCAGATGATCAACAACCACAATGGAAAGAAGTGGGTTTTAGTGCCTTTCTTTTTGTTATGTTGGTGTCGATTGGAATGTTATCAAGGCAAAACAGAGGACTGAGTGACCTTGACCATTTTACATCAAAAAGAGCAGAGATCATCGACTCAGTAAGACCAATCATTCTATGAAGTTTGAAGACAGTTTTTGATAATTAGATATCAAGATATTGAGTGGAAATGATTTTCAAAATCTGGGTTAATGTGACCTTGACCTTGGACCCTCAAAGCAATAGGGATCATTCTACAGGTTGCTGGCAACTTTCTGACCAAGTTTCATGTAAATCAAGTGAAATGGTTACCTGTAGTGTTATCAAGGGAAAGCTAATGGAGGTCACTGTGACTTTGACCCTTGACCCACTAACATGGCATTGTCCTATAAAGCTATATATTAATTTAGGGCCACAATTCCAGTCTCAAAGGGGATCAAAATATTCTTTCAGCATAACAATCAATTACAAAACCTGGGAAACAAGTATTTTATTTTTTCTTTGGCCTTGTGGCAAGCAGCCCACACTCAAGACCAATTAACAGGTTATTATTAATTCAAATTAGTTATATCTATTTGTATGCAAAACGAACATAATTAAACACCCATATGTTTTAGGTGTCAAAATTTGTGGGGGAAATCGGTATCTTAATGGAGAAAGTTTCATCTAAATAAACCAGACTTTCATCCAATATACCATAAATTAAAATACCTCTAACGTAAACACGTCTGTCATGTTTTTAAGATGTCCGGTAAAAACAAAAAGTGTATTATGTAATTAACATGCCTTGTGTATAAATTTAAATAACTTTGTGTATTCCATTCATAAATCATTTATTATCGTTTAACATAATCACCTTCAAAGATCTAACTGAGGCCCTATTATAAAAACAATTTGTGAACTATTCTCTTAAAGGCCATGAAAAATTATTTGAACACAATTAACTAAGAATTGATGTTTTATGTTTAATGCAATCATTGCATTGTATTGTATCATATCATATCACATTGTTTTGAATTGTTTTGCATGATGTCGTATTGTAAAAGAATAGCATCATTTCGAAATTTATCACTTGTGTTCTTTAATGTTTTTATTTTGTTTATGCTTTTACTTTAGATGGAGCACTTGCAGAGCATACAAACATGGCCTATTCAATTGGTCAGTTAAACCAATTTGTTGTAAATTGTACAATAAACGAAGTTTTGACAGTGAGCCGTTATGATGTCATAATCAAAATTTATGACCTCATATTGTGCCTAGTGTCATACCAAGTAAATGTCAACTTAAAAGATAGCACATTGCATTTTCGTCTTATTTGTGACATTAATTCATATTACAGTCAACATAATAATCCCTAAAGTGTTGCTTATCATGTAATAAACAATGGTTTGTCCTAATCTGCTACTTAGTTATAAACCACTCAAATTAAAAACTACCCTGCTATGGCAAAATTAATGTCACTTACATTGTATTATTGACCTTCTGAAAATATGGCATTGTGATGCAGCAGGGAAACACTATTGAAAACAGAATGCATTCAATTCTTGTGGGTCATAAGAAACAGAAATGGCAAGTTTTAAGTACTTGACAGCAAGAAAACCCATAACTTAAGCGGGATGTTAGATATAAATAGGCACTGACAATGCTCAACAGTCATAATTTGTCTTTGAGGGCAATTAATTGTGGATCCGACTTGGTGCAGTATCGGAAGGTCCCAGGTTAAATCCCTGCCAGTGCCAAAGCAGTGATAGTGTCCTTAGGCAAGCCACAGATAATTCCACTTACGTCTCTCTTTTCTAGGTTGATTCCATCTGAAGTGAGTCTTGAGAACGATAAATCAAAGTTGTAAGAACTTGATTCGCACTGGAGAATAAATAAGTTAGTATAATCAACAGTAATGAATTTCTATCTGCATTGTGCCTTTAATGAAGTTGTTATTAACTAAAGTACACATGTTTTTTTTTAGCTTAATGAACTTTCTAATAGATACTTGAGTCACTTGACTTTGATCTCTCTCTCACACAAATACCTAATACCACAAAAAAGTCTTGTTAAAAGAAAATATTTAAATCTCTACTACACAGCGTTTCATCACTGACTTTGGAGGTGAATAATTATGTAGGACACATTCCTTTTCGGTTTAGAACCTGACACAAAAAAGTTGGATCATACATTATTATCCCAAATTCATGTTTTGTAATTTGTTACATTTTCTTCTATTGTCCTAATTCTTAATTATCTCCCTGTATTAACTTTTCTTGTCTGGAGCACAACTGCAAAAGTTTTAAAGTGCTCCTCCTCACAACTGCAAAAAAAGTAATTAATTTTAAAGGAAATTAGAAGCAAAAATGGAGAAAGAAATTAAAAAAAATTTAAAAAAAAAGTTTTTTAAACAGCACCGCTATAAATAAAATATAAAAATAAAAAAAATTTGAAACTTCATACAGTGATAGAGCACAATGACATGCATTTATATGGAGCCTTTTCGTAAATTTATTTATACAGTTTGAAAAACTTTATTTTTTAACAAAAAATTAAAAAAAAAAAAATAAAAAAAAAAAAATATAAAAAAAATAAATAAAAAAAAAAAAAAAAATAAGTTGGTGGTGCAAAAGAACCAAAACTCTTTCTTGCCTAACCTTTTCATTATCCCCCTTTTCTTACATTTTCTAGTCCTTAACTCTAAGTACTGAAGGAAATTCATTCAAATTGCATACAATGAGAGAGAGATCAGTGCAGAAGAACCATAACCAAGTTTTATGCCTTACTTTTTAATTATATCCCTTTTTTTACATTTTCTTGTCCGGAGCCTAACTCTAAAAGAACTGAAGGAAAATCATTGAGAGGACATAAGCCTATAAGTGCATACAGTACCAAGAACCATAACCCTGGTTTGCCTTATTTTTTAATAAACCTTTTTTTTACTGAATTTCGATTAACTGCAAAAGTATTAATAGGAATTACTTGAAACTTAATACACTATACAGTGATATAGTGCAGTGTATAAGAACCATAACTCTACCTTGCCTAATTATTGAATTATCCCCCTTTCTTACATTTTTCTTGTTTGGAGCATAACTCTTTAATATGGCAAGCAAAATTAGTGCACATTAATCTTTTAAACTATAGGTTTAACTGTTAAACCCATAGTTTAACACCACTTTAACACACAGTTTCAGGTGCCGTTTGCACAATATTAATTATAATTCTTAATCTCTTAACCATAGTCTAAAATGTGTTAAACCCATACTTTAAGAGACTACCAATGTTTTCAAATAAATTAAGCAAGTACAGTAAAACTTAATTAACTTGGGTGTTTGTTACTCGAAGATCTGTGATAATTAGAGATCTCTCGGCAGTCCTGGCCATTTTTCCTACCGGTAATTACGTTTAACTACACCACACCATGAATAACTCAAGTATAGGTAACTCTCGATCATGAACTTGAGGAACACCAGTCCTGTGGTCCCGCCACATAGTTATCTTACTAATAAACCTGAAGCAACTCAAACTTGATAAGCCTTTTTTGCACCTTTGCACGCACATCCAAATTTTTGACATAATCGCAAGAAAAACTTGTAGTGTTGATTGTGTCTTTGTTTTGAATGACTTAGAATGATGTCATTTGCACTTTTAAATTGAGTTCAACTAAAGTCACAACGTATTTTGATTCAATGAGACAAAAATAAAGAGAGAAGAGAGCTGATCGATGGCCCTGGAACGCTCACCTGAAAAACATTCCTCAAATCATTCCTCAACTAGCAATTCTAACTTAGCTATATTTGATATTATATTATAATGATGGACAGTGGACATCACATAATCACAATACCTTGAGTATCCTGTGCTCAGGTGAGCTAAAATCAATGGTTATAGAAATGACGAATGCATAAAGCATGTCCTACAAGTAGCCCAATGCAAAATGTATTTTCATCATTCATGACCTATGCATGGTATTATGGCGGTCAACATATTATGTTAAATTAGGCTATGCCTGAGCGGTAATAAATATGTCATATACACGTGTATTTTGTGTCATTAAGTTACTGGGAAACATGTGCAATAAAACGAAAATCTGTCTTTACTGTCCATTTAATTATATTGTCAACGAAATTTACTACAAAAGTTAAAAAATTCCCTTTCACTCCAGTTTTCTAAATTTTATAATACTGAAAGTAATCCATTCATTATTAAATTTCTATATTGCACCTACAGTACAGTGAATATATATTCATGAGTCAATGTTTATCTAATTTTTGCTCAACCACAGGAAGTGATGTCATGCGAAAGAGAAACATTACTTTTGTTTAATTCCCTCTTAAGTGATCTCGCACATCCTTTAGAAAATAACTTCCAAATATGTGTTATTTTTCATTTTCAACAATTATGCCTTGTGACACTATTTAAAATCCACATCTCCCTGTCCAAATTTCAATAATGTATAAAATTTGAAGTGCACCTAGAAATTCTTGCTTACACTTATAATATAGTCTGCAAGAATAAATTTTTCCATGTAACTACTAAGGATGTCCAAACCTTTCTGATGGCAACAGACTTTGCCTTTGCGACCAGTGAAGATCAAAATCAGCTTTAAGCTTGCACACCCAAGCTATCTGACAATGATCTGCACGACCTTCATAATTATTGTTATGATACAACCATTGTGAAATTTTCAAAACAACTTTTTTTGTTTTTGTTTTTAGTTCTGCGAGTTATTATATTGCTCTTGACTAAAAATCATCGAGATGGATCAGTGTCTATATAGATGCTCTCCTTTTTTGAGGTGTTAATTGTCGCTACTTCAGAACTTTATTTGCACTTACAAAAACATGTCTAAGTGTTTATAATATTACCTATAAACAGTCTAATATGTTAATTATTGGCTCTATTGACACAAAACATTCTGACATTTCCTATGTTTACGTACTTTTGGAAGATGTAAGTTTAAAAGGACCTTAAATAATAGTACATATTACGAAAACAGGAACAGATGGAATTCGTCAGCTCAATCAATATTTTATGATGGTATTTTAAGAACAATTAAGGCTGTATGATAATTCTTTAAGACAACATTGTACTTGAAATAAATTTTTGTCCAATCACAGCACAGTATTGGTTGGTTGGATAAATCAATAATTGTATACTAAGTCAATAAACACTAAACTGAAAGTAATCCATTCATTATTAAATTTTTTTATTACACAGTGAATATATATTCATGACTCAATGTTAATTTCATTTTTGCACAACCACAGGAAGTGATGTCATATTAAAGAGAAACATTACTTTTGTTTAATACCCTCTTAAGTGATCTCACACATCCTTTAGAAAATAGCTTCCAAATATGCTATAATTTTTTCACTTTCAACAATTATGCCTTGTGACACTAATATTTTAAATCAACATCCCCTCAAACCTCGCTGTCCCAATTTCAATGAACTAAATTTTAAGTGCATCTAGACGCTCTTGCTTACACTAATCGGCAAGAATGAATTTTTATGTAACTGTAGGATGTCTTTAACCCTTCTGATGGCAACAGACTTTGCCTTTGCGACCAGTGAAGATCAAAATCAGCTTTAAGCTTGCACACCTAAGCTATCTGACAATGATCTGCACGACCTTCATAATTATTGTTATGATACAACCATTGTGAAATTTTCAAAACAACAACTTTTGTTTTTGTTTTTAGTTCTGCGAATTATTATATTGCTCTTGACTTAGAATTATCCAGATGGATCGGTGTCTATATAGATGCTCTCCTTTTTTGAGGTGTTAATTGTCGCTACATTCACTTATTCAGAACTTTATTTGCACTAATAAATACATGTCTAAGTGTTTATAATATTACCTATAAACAGTCTAATATGTTAATTATTGGCTCTATTGACACAAAACATTCTGACACTTCCTATGTTTACGTACTTTTGGAAGATGTAAGTTTAAAAGGACCTTAAATAATAGTACATATTACGAAAACAGGAACAGATGGAATTCGTCAGCTCAATCAATATTTTATGATGGTATTTTAAGAACAATTAAGGCTGTATGATAATTCTTTGAGACAACATTGTATTTGAAATAAATTTTTGTCCAATCACAGCGCAGTATTGGTTGGCTGCACTTTTTAACTTGGATAAATCAATAATTGTATACTAAGTCAGTAAACACTAAACTGAAAGTAATCCATTCATTATCAAATTTCTATATTGCACCCACAGTACAGTGAATATATATTCATGAGTCAATGTTTATTTCATTTTTGCACAACTATAGGAAGTGATGTCATATTAAAGAGAAACATTACTTTTTGTTTAATTCCCTCTTAAGTGATCTTACGCATCCTTTAGAAAGTAACTGCTACATATGCGTTATTTTTCATTTTCAACAATTGCGCTGTGACACTTAGTGTCACAGCGCAATTGTTGAAAATGAAAAAAAGTAGTACTATTTAAAATCCACATTCCCTCACACCTCCCTGTGTCAATTTCAAATATGTAAATTTAAAGTGCACCTAGACATTCTAGCTTACACTAGTCTGCAAGAATGAATTCTTCCATGTGTCTACTAAGGATGTCCAAACCTTTCTGATGGCAACAGACTCTGCCTTTGCGACCAATGAAGACCATAATCTGCTGTAACTTTGCGCATTAAAACTATCTGATCATGATCTACACGACCTTCATAATTATAGTTATGGTACAACCATTGTGAAATTTTCAAAACAACTTTTTGTTTGTTTTTGTTTTTAGTTCTGCGAGTTATCATATTGCTCTTTGACTAGAATTATCCAGATGGATCGGTGTCTATATAGATGCTCTCCTTTTTTAAGTGTTAACTGTCGCCACATTCACTTACCCAGAATTTTATTTGCACCAACAAAAACATGTCAAAGTGTTTATTATATTACCTATAAACAGTCTTATATGTTAATTATTGGTACTATTGACACAAAGCATTCTGACATTTTGTATGTTTATACCTACTTTTGGAAGATGTAAGTTTAGTAATTAAGGGTCTTGTTAAGAGTCTTAAGCCAGTTACGAGAGCATTAACAGATGGATTTAGTCTGCTCAATATTTTATGACGGTATTTTAAGAACATGGCTATAAGACCTTTCAGACAACATTGCACTCGAAAAAATGTTTTGTCCAATCACAGTGCAGTACTGGTTGGTTGCACTTTTAACTTAGGATAAATCAATAATCATATACTGAGTCAGTAAGAAGGAAGACAGTGTAGGTTATTGCATTTTTCGCACTGTTCGCTTGTTGTTCAGTATTTGATATTTCATTGTCGGTACTACCTGTATGCAATAAATGGTAGACTGTATGAATATTAAACTCTTTTAAGGTGTTCCATTTAAAATATTTAATTGAGTCAGTCCTAACTTGGTCATGATAAGAACTTCGCTTCTTTTAGAAGTTCCATGTTACGTACCATAGGGCGAATGACATATTTCAAGAAACAACATTTTGACGTGCGAAAACCTTAGTATCTTCACAATCCAAATTTACAGACTAAAATCATTATACAATTCTAAACTGTCATAAACTGTCTTTAACTGCTGATGAACCTTCTGCATCTTGACAAGATTTTATCATCATTTACTATTATAAGGAATGATGTTTATTAAAATTTTGCCCAACTTACAATATCAAACAAGTATAATGTGCTGCCTCTCTTCCGCTAGCATGTGGTGACACCCAAAATGAGCATTTGAAAGCGATTCAACGAGCTAGGACAGCTTTCTTAGTAATCAAACTAAAATAAATTCATTAAACTTAACATCTGTACGATCACGAGAGTCTTGCAGTGCTTTCAGAACTTTGATAACGGGATAAGCTACTGTCTGTAACAACTGAAAGCGGTTTTTTTAAATTAAAATTTTAACTATTTTGAACCAAGTATAGATTTTTTGACAGTTACTTTAATTATAGTGACAGCGGAGTTAAAAACCATCTATCAGAAGATATGACGTTTCAAAACATTTTGCTTGAATGAAATGGTGGCAATCGTAAAATTCACTTCCTGCCTATTCTTTTTACACTAATTAATACACCCCATCGAACATTAAAAAAATCTTCAGGTGTCACAACATAATGAAGTATCTTTCAAAGTGACAAAGTTTTCATCATACAATGCCAGGTCAACATAGTTAATGTCATATGTATGCTTAGGTTAACGACTACAAAAAAGGTTTTTACTATTCCCGTTTCCTTGAATTCAATGACTGATCATTTCCTAGTAGCCGAGAAGTTGACATGTGCACTTGTTAAGTACACACTCAGAGACTAGGCGAATTCTGAAAATTTAGGGATCATTCAATTTGAAAGAATAGAAGGGTTTGTTTAAATACAGCAATGGGACCTACATGAGAAAGAGTCACTACCATCACAATGCATATGTGTGTTGGGGAGGGGGAGGAAGAGGGAACATAATGCTTTTCCATTTTTATTTCAAGACTTATCAATGCAAATAAAATTTAAGGAAACTGTATGCTGTATGAAGTGTTTGTTTTGTGAAATTATATATATATATTTTTTTTTTACATAAAACTGACCTTAATTAAAGGGAGTGGGGGGGGGAGACATGGGAATGCTGACACCTGCCTAAGCTTTTTGCTTCATGTTTTTGATCACTGCATTTTGCTTTAATGCTATTAATTTATTGAAGTATTACGTCATAATGCATAAAAATTACACACAATTAACTGAAACCCGTGTAAATCAGGACAAAATAATTTAGTAGAAATATTGTTATGACTCAGGTTACATAATAATATCAAGAGCATCCCAAAGGAAGTTCTATATACATGTAATGACTAAATAGCATTGGTAGGATGGTTCAAAATATAACCACAATGTATGTGATATTATGCATATACACCATATTATATACACTACATTCTTGACCATTAAGCAGATTAATGTTATGTTATCCATTTACTATCTGGACATTTTTATAGCCCAAACGATGTAATTATTCGCAGTAAGAACATTATTATAGAAAGACGTATTATACAGAAACAATTAAGTTATTGCCTGGGCATGCTAAATTATTACATTAATTATCACCAATGGCTTATTAATATGGTAATATTTTATATGACATGACCCTCTACATTTTGCTTTAGCTCTGATTGGTAAAAAAAATTCTCTTACAGTGATATATATTACTGGTAAAACTAAAAATACAATCATAATATAAAATAAGACAACTCCTTAAATAATGAACATTGCAAATAGTTATAACCAAAATAAAAAAAATTGTATAATATTACTTTTCCCTTTTAATATACAGAAAATTTGTAAAAGTCTTTTTTTGAGTATCCCTGTCAAAAATCCCTGTGAAAATCTGCCCTTTCTGTTAGATATATTTTCATTTATATCTGCCAATAAGAGAAATCATTCAGCACAATTAATTTTGTACATGGTTTTAAAGCATCTACTGTGTTTTGAGATGCTCTCTTACCATTATTTGATATAGCCAATATGAAGGGTTATATAACTAAGTAATATACTAATGGCTCTAGGTCATCCCCCGCCCCACCCGATGATGGGACCAGTAGCTGCTTAGCAGAAAGATATGCAAGTTAAATGATGTTTACAATAGTATACTGTTCATCTGTTACCTCACAGTGTGTGTGATAGGTAAATCTGTCACCTCATTGTGTGTGTGATAGGTACATCTGTCACCTCACTGTGTGTGTAATAAGTAAATCTGTTACCTCATTGTGTGTGTGATAGGTAAATTTGTTACCTCATTGTGTGTGTGATAGGTAAATCTGTTACCTCATTGTGTGTGTGATAGGTAAATCTGTTACCTCAGTGTGTGTGTGATAGGTACATCTGTCACCTCATTGTGTGTGTAATAAGTAAATCTGTTACCTCATTGTGTGTATGATAGGTAAATCTGTTACCTCATTGTGTGTGTGATAGGTAAATCTGTTACCTCATTGTGTGTGTGATAGGTTAATCTGTTACCTCAGTGTGTGTGTGATAGGTACATCTGTCACCTCATTGTGTGTGTAACAAGTAAGTCTGTTACCTCATTGTGTGTATGATAGGTAAATCTGTTACCTCATTGCGTGTGTGATAAGTAAATCTGTTACCTCATTGTGTGTGTGATAGGTAAATCTGTTACCTCATTTTGTACATGGTACAATCATGTAATAATAAGTGTATCAACTTTTGTTTTTAGCAGGTATTAATCTTTTATCTCATAATGTGTGTGAAATGTAAGTCTGTTACCTCATAATGTACATGGTAGGTTATAACTCTATTACCTCCTCACTGTGTGTAACATGCAATTAGCCTATTACCTCAGAGTGTGTGTGATAGGTAAATATGTTATCTCATAATGTGTGTGGTAGGTAAATATATTACCACATTATGTACATGTTTGGTATAAGTCTTTAGCCTGGCATTAGTCTGTAACCTCATAGTGTATGTGATATGTAAATCTGTTATCTCATGTACAATGGTAGGTATAAGTTTATTACCTCACGAATTATTAGTCATAGATAGACAGGCATTAGTCTGTTACCTCATGGTGACTGTGTGATGTGTAAATCTGTTATCTTTTAGTGTGTATGATACATAGGTATGTTACCTCATAATGTACATGGTTGGTATTAGTATATCATTGTCTCGTGTGTGTTAAAGACAACAGTCTGTTACCTCATATTGTGTGTTGTCATTTAACTCATATATGATAGGAAAGTGGTTACCTCACAATCTGTGTGACAGGTATAACTCTGTTATCTCGTAGTCAGTGTAATTATAAGGTACATTGTATTTGTCTGTTACACCATAGTGTGCATGTATGTATGTGTGATAGGTAAGTCTGTTATTTAAATAACGTGTGAACAGGTATTCTGTTATGTCAAAATCTGTATGAAACTATTTGTCTGTTATCTCATAACCTGTATCATACTTTTTTGTCACTGTTAAACCATAGTTTGTGTGATAGATAAAGGTCAGTTACCTCATAGATTTGTGTGATAGATATAGGTCAGTTACCTCATAGATTTGTGTGATAGATATAGGCCAGTTACCTCATAGATTTGTGTGACAGGTAAATTAAATCTGTTTACCTCATAATGGTATCTGCTGGCTGTCAAAGGCACTGTACCACCAGAAGCCATTGTATCATTACTGTCAGCTTGAACAACACTGAAAATAAAAATACAAAATAAACATTTACTATTACTGTACATGTAACCCCTATATAATATTTCAAAATATCATTAAATCATTATACAGTCAAACTTGTGCTTACGGCCACCTGTTACTAGCGGCCACCTGCGGACAACGGCCAGTCTGAATTCCCCCGTCCAAATTTGCTCTAAAAAGGGCCGGAAATAGCGGCCACCCGCATGCGGTCAGCGGCCAGGCAAAAGCTTCCCGTCATCGGGTCCGTGATGCGAACAACGGCCACTGAAATTTTTACAGCGGGCTGAATCAGAGCATTTTTTTTCTGGTAAAGTTCTTTGCACCTCTAAAGACGGGCACAATAATCAAAGATGCTTTTGGTGATGAAAAGAAGTACTAACATTTAATTGTCACCTTCACACGTAAAATTAATCCGTTTAAACTGTCCGATAATTGCCAAAATTGCTTGATTGTTTATTTGATGCAGAACATCTTCGCAGTTTGGAGTCGCAGTTTTCATTGTTTGAGCAACTAAATAATAATCGTTTATTTCAGCTAATTAATGCATTCACGTTTAGTAAATTGTTTGATTTATTACAATCAAACCGGAAAACACTCGATTTAAATACGTGTGAATTAGCCGTATTATTTTATGTCACAATCGGCAATAAAATCAAACGATCCAAAGGGCCTAATCTCACTGTTAATTAAATGTTCGTTTGAAAGATAATCAGCGTCACAGTTCCTCTGGCTTATTAAATCGCTTTAAGGCCGATTAACTAAATTCTGCCATTGTAGATCCGATGCAAAATCTTTTTGTATTTGATTTGTCATGTGATAGATATTTGCAAAATTAAACCATATGATTTGGTGACAGATAAACCATTATTCTGTTTAATGCTTATAGCATGTTTATCTGACAAGTGATGATGAAACTTGATAAACAATGTTTAGTATCATGAAAATATATCAATTGCTACAACACTGAAAATAAAAATACAATATAAACATTTACATGGCGGTTCATGGTATCCCTTGACCGCAATTGTTCACAAGTTAATCATTGTACAATGAATTTATGTTATCTACTCAATCCCTACACTTCTGTTTGTAACTATATGTTAATAATTGCAATTATATTAATAATTTAAAAATATTGTTTCAATCATTCTTGAAATTGACCTCAACATCTTTCTCACAACATAATATTCCCCGCGACTTACAGGCAAAGTCGACTTTTGGCCGAGTATTTACAGTATACTGTATTAAAATATAGTTACACTGTATATTTCTCACAAAAGTATATACATGTATATAAACAAGGATATTATGTGCATTTTGACATGTGATTACATTCATGACTGCCTAGCTTATTAACTCTTTCTATAAAAGAAAAAAATTAATTTAACAAAATATTTCTCAGTTCACGCTTAATTACAATGTCATATAATTTAGCAAAATACCTCATGCGTTTCCTGCCCACACCCATAGCTTACCAGGATATACTTAAGTACCCTGCTAACCACAAAACTTGATAAAGGTACAGGAAACATTTTTTTGAATTGAATAAGAAATCTTCAACTTATAATTATAGCTATTAAGAAATGTTAAAATACAAGGAAACTATAAAACAGAACAAAACGAGCATATTAAAGTACATTATACAGTCGTTATATAATAGCTTTAATGGAGTAACACTATCACTGAATTTTGCAATCAATTATCCTTACAAATAAATTTGACGTTCATTATCTAACCCCAACTGCTACTAATATTCTAAATGGACTTATCCGTTTTCCATTTCTAAACAATAAATTAGTTGTTCAAAGGATGCCCATTGAAAATTGACTGACTAAATATCCATAAATCAACAGTGCAGATCATGATCAGACTGTATCATCAGACTCAAGAGGTAAAAGTACAACACATTGATTGTGTAAAGTTTTAAAGTGTGTATACACATTTTTTATGAAAGCCTGTGTAAACTTTTAAAGCCTGACTGACGGAGGCTCCTCCAACAAAATATGTTCACATGCTCAACCTTCCATAATGCTCAACCTTACATAACTGACATGTTGATATCCACATGTCAAACATGGTCATCAAATATTATAAAACAAATTTCAATGTGAACTTGACCTTGATAAGGTTCAAATGCAATTGCAAATTTGCTCTCAAAATATGCTTTCTATGCACCATTAGTTAGATGTTAATATTCCATCACTTCCCAGAAAATATGAACCAAACAAATGACCACATAATGAATTCAGTTGAAAAACCCAGAAAGAAAACTAACTGGTTACATACTTCCTCTTGGCAAGTTGAATATCCACAACATTTTCATCTAACAATCAGTTCAAACATATAAAATGCATTATACTGATTTGAACCAGTCGTGATCTTAAAGAACACAAATATTTGATTAAGTTCATATCCTTCTGACGACAAAAAATTGTCGAGCCGCAGTGTGTAACAAAGATACATGTCTTCCTAGTTAATGCAGGCATATTAAGGACAGTCGTGCAAGCCACATGACAAACAGTCACCAATGTTTCAACCTAATGCAAACAAAATCATTTTCACATGTGAAACTTTTTTTAAAACATTTTATCTACTTACACGAGGAAGGGTGTACTCTTATCATTACGTCTTAACCAACGGATTAATTTTTATAAACAGTCGGACTATATTCAAAATGGACTTAAAAGTTAATATTCCTGTACCCTGATTCTACCTTTACCCAACAAACGTACTTCACATTCTTTCAGCGCACTGATCATGATCTGCACTGTTTGTTATCCAGTCAGAAATTTGCTACTGTGACTATCAAAAATGAATATACATCCCCTATAAAGAACTAAATCAGTCAAGATTATGCAAAAAACTGAAAAACATTCACTTTTATTATGTTTTTACATCTGTAACCGCGTTGAGACGGATATAGAGAAACATTAGACTAAGCAAAGACATATTATTAATTATCACTACCAGAACTAATACATTATATGAAGGTTACGATACATTCACTATTTGTCCCATTCAATCAGAGTGAATTACAACAGAAAATCAACTCCCATGAACAACCCACATACTTCCTATTTTTGAGCTAGAAACCGGTACAAATGAAAGAAATCCATGTAATTCAATAAAATATTTACATTTTTTTCTCTTCGAGATAATCTATAAGCACTCCCCATCAACTCAAACTAAAAGCAGGATACTAAGGTACCAATTCAGTGTAAGGGACGACATTTTACTTCAGCACCCACTTAAAAGTTATTTGCTCTCATTTTGCCGAGCCATATATGTAACAAACGGCTCTCACGCCCCCTTTAAAGTCTTCATTTATAAACGAGAAAGACCTTTTAATCAGCTTCAATGAAAGCTAAATGTCAAGACCAGGCAAGCCTCTTTTTGACACAGATCAGTCAATGGAAGACAATACACCCACAAAAAACCTAAAAATAAATCAAGTGTGTACAAAATTACTCTGGAATGGTCCGATTTCTATAATTGTACTGTAAACCTTCATTCCACGCATTACGTAAATAATTATTTCTCGGTCCAACTTAAAAGAGACCTGTTTAATTACACAAAATATAACCTCTAACCTTTTAAGATAGACAGGTAATATCCTCTCCTATATCGCTTAATTTAATTAACACTGGTAAAGTACAATGCAAAAATGCATTCCTTAAATGACATTTTCCCACTGGTTTAATGAATGATGGTAATGTATCGTACACCCACAAACAACTGTTAACTCATGACATTGTGTACACCTTGTAGTATTCAACTATAATCTTTACCTATGTAGGGACATATTATACTGACAACTGGTAGAAACAAGAAAACATTATAAATCTACAACTTTTTTGGGCTCTCTGTATCCAAGACAACATGAGGCACTCTTTCTACTAAATACGCACTGTAAAACAGTCCCATTTCATATGAATAACAAGAACTTACCAATAGAATAAAGATAGAACCTTTGTATTTATTCTAAAACTATATTGACATGTACTTTTGTTTCATATTTTTTTGCATATCTTCACGAAAATTAAGCATTGTAAGCAAAATTTTTTTATCTTTTTTTCAAAATGATATTGACTCATGCATCTTAATTATAGCCATTTGGACCAAACCACTGACTGATCGAAGGGGTGCATGAAAAATTTATAGCAAATAATGCAGATCATCATCTGACTGCACATATTGCGCACATTGATCATAATCTGCACTGGTAACAAATGCCGAATCATACATTACCGTGCTATCAAATTACAAGGCAAAATTTTAAACCAGTATGTCATACATTGTAAGTCCTCATGTTCTTCTTTAAAGTCCCAGGATCACATTGATTTTACTGATTTAGAAAAATAAGTTTACTGATGGGATAATGATAGAACCATGTTCTATTCACGCTAAAACGATGTTGACATATTGCCTTTCGTTCGTATTTAAGTCATTTCTTCATGTAAAAGAGTTTCTAGAAAGCCTTTCTAATTTTTTGCAATATCATTTGCACGTATTTCTAACATGTACATCGATTTAAAAAGCAAACTTGGGAGTGATTTTGGTACAAATAAAGATCATTAAATTTTCTGCCAGTAATTAAGACATCTTTATTAGTAAAATAACAGCTACTTGTAATTGTGATCCTGGGACTTTAAAATAAAAACACTTAACCTTTTATAAACACTCTTACAGTCTCTATATCCATCCAGTAGTGCAGTAAAGTTTCAGATCTATTATCTCCCCTTGCTAATCTCTTTTATCATTCAAACCTGAGGATCATTTTGGATTGTTACAAATAGTGTGGCACTCACACTACCAGGAAAGATGTCTTACTGGTGACTTGACTGTTACTTGTACTATAAATTATTTTAAACAACTTAAATTTGCTTTTTTAAATCAAAAGAGCATGTTACAAACGTAACGATGAGATTTTAACATGTGAAACAAGCCCAAGTTCTTAACTGAGGCTAATCTTTGTACATAGTAACAAAATTCCTTGATTTATGACTCTGTTTAATTGTTGTAAGACATTAAACAACAGAAGTAAAAAAACAAACAAAATGGCTCATCTTTGCTGCATGTCACACTAATATACTGTCTCCATTGGTCTAGTGGCTTAGGAAACAACCCAGGGAATGGGAGGTCGAAGGTTCAAATCCCAGTAGGGGTCCATTCTGATCAATATGGTTACCATATGCCTATACCTGCCTGATATCAAAGGATAAGATTTCGAGAGGTAAATGTGCTCAGAAAAGGTGTCTCATAAGCCAGAAAATGGCTGGCCCGTGACACTTTAAATGAACAAACACTTTAACCTTTTTATTAGTTGAACTGAGGTTTATTTATACTAAGGAATGATTATGGCTAAAATGGCGTGGCCTGATGTCAGCTGATGATGCATCATAATCATTTAACTGCCCTAATAAAACCTCTCGTACCTTTTATATGAGGCATATGGACAACTGTGCACTATTGTGCGTAAGATATTTAATATTAATTAATTCGGAGGAGATGTAAAACACTATGGAAATTATTATCATTACTTTACAGGTGGTTAAGCTGAAATTATTATTGCATGTTAAAGGCACACCTAGCTGTAACAGAGTACCTATGCTAAAGGTACGTTGCTGAAGGAGTTTAATACCCGTTCCAATCGTGTTTTTGGTCATTTTAACAGGTGGGCAGTATACCCAAACAATCGTTCCTACGTAGAGCCAGTAATAGACTCCTATCCGTCCGTAAGAAACTGCCAATTAACTTTCACACATTAAGAGACATGGTTTGGTAGCAGGGCGCAAACCCATGGCCCTCAATCTATGAAAGGTTACAGTTAACCACTCGACCATGGAGGCCGTAAAGGCACATGTTCCTTTAAACAAAATATCAATGTTAAAGGTATACATGTACCTTACAATATATTTTATACATAATGGTGTACTTAAAGGACTGCACATTGCTGTTCACAGAATCACAGGCTCCCGGTGTGTGACCCGGACAAAAAAAAATGGTGACCTAGTTTTTGACCCTAGATTACACATGTTCCAACTCCACCTAGATTTCATCAAGGCAATATCATACTGACCAAGTTTCATGAAGGTCCAATGAAAAATGCAACCTCTAATGCATACACAAGGTTTTTCCCAATTTGATCCTGTGTCCTAGTTTTTGACCCTAGATTACACATGTTCGACCTACATGTAGATTTCATCAAGGCAATCATTCTCACCAAGTTTCATGAAAATCCAATGAAAAATGCAACCTCTATTGCATACACAAGGTTTTTCTATGATTTGACCCTGTCACCTAGTTTTTGACCCCAGATGACCCATATTCAAACTCGACCTAGAT
>JAFMSR010002285.1:0-24955 GCA_022818135.1 Saxidomus purpurata
ACAGAGTGACCTCTCAAGGCACAAAAATGACCACTTCAAGTACCCAGCGTTCGTGCGGACACACAGCCGTTCGCAAAGGGGCACATCATTCCCAAAGTGGGGGGCGGGGCATAAAAAGGTCGATATGTCCTTTCTGCGGCCTTTACGTAAAAATCGTATATAATTGAAAGTTTTTGCATTTTACACTTTCTATATGTCCAGAATACTCCAGAAAATCGACCCGATACACAAAGTGAATCTAGCATGTTCATGAGTTGTGGATAAGGAAATTCCACCCGAGGGTTGAGATACGTCCTAAAAACGAGGCTCTGAGTTTTAGGACGTATCTCAACCCGAGGGTGGGTATCCACAACTCAATGGACATGGTAGATTAATTTTCTCACCGTTTTAATCGCATTTTCACACAAGCAAGGAGAAATAAGTGCAAATACAGGATGGAGATGAAAAAATAAAAATCAACTTTTACTCGAATTTTACTTCAAAACTGCTATAGATAGATAGGAAATGATCTAACTAAGAAAATGAATACCCATAACCCTATGTTTATTTCAAAAATAACAATTTTACAGTCATTTTTCGATTTTTATGTCTGCTTACAATTAACGTAAAAATAGTCCGGCAGCGATGTGAGATAAGCGATGTGAGATTATTAGTATCTATCATCGGTAAGTGCGCGGAAATATGTATCTCATAGGTGAGAAAAACTTGAGCTATGTCAGAGAACATACTTTAATTGAGGCATCATGATGAGTACGGATAACAAGACGGCTGTGATGGAACTATATCGCTGTACTTCGAACCATTTCTCTTAAAAGTAAATGGCAATGTCAAGGTCGCTGACATATATCACATAGATGACCAATATTAGTGAGGTTTGGGTCCTTAAGAGTACACACAACTGCTACTAAATCAGGGGCACATAACTGTGGATCAATCAAGCCTACTATAAATCATCATGATAATTTTGACAACGTCCGGTGGCTAGACGACGTAAAATTTTGAATTACAGCATTTATTCTGAAAAATGTAACTTTAACATGTAACATGTAACTTTAGACCACCTAGTCCGATTTACCGAATGAGATCTTACTGGTAGATAAAGTATATCTAAGTAATATCATGATTTCCCTAGAAATACAAGCATAATTCAAGGGCACATAACTCAATACATATTACACTGGTTTAGACCATAATCGAACGTACACAGTATCTTATAAATACATGTATACACAATCTGTGAAGATATGTTTAGGATAAGTGAAGAAAATGGAGGTCAAATATACATGTACTGGTAGTCAAAAAAAAAGAAAAGAAGAAGAAAACAATTTAGAGTTGAATGCAAGTGACAAACACAGAGCGCTAGCATTTTTTTTTTTTCGTTTCCAGAAATTAAGTTTGTGTAGACGAAACTCATTAGTGACTATTTAAACACCCTGTGCACTGCTGAACCGTTGTACAGACGTCTAATAGCATTATTCCATGCATGTTATTTATCTGTAATTCACGTGGGTTAGTTGTAAAGTCATTTGGGACCGAAAAAGTAACAAACAAGCTATGCAAAACGTCTGCAAGCTTCAGTGGTTTTCGCATCTTGCAATTCTACTGTCAGCGTTAACATCATCATTGACCGAAGCTGCTGTCACCTTTGGGAGCTCGATCAGAAAATACGACACGTATCTGTGTAACGCCTTTGTGGACAGACATAACCTCTTCAGCTTTCACTTGCTTATAACTTTGTACAGCATAAGATGCCAGATGAAACTGAACAGGAACGCACATCGGTATATCCAGACCTTGTACTTCCTAGGCGAGCCTACCTACCTTCTGCAAACTCCGGTCCAGTTAAAGACAATTAAAATCTCCTTCATCAACCCGCCCTAAACCACAGGAGGCCTAATCCACCGGTTACTGCTTTCTAGTTTAAAAGACCGTTTGTATTCTTTTAATACGATCGTGTCAAACATTTAGCGTTTTACGTAAAGAACCGTAGGTGGGTACATGTTTATAGAAATATGCACTTTTTGATAGGCGTATTACATCGAGCAGGTTTCTATGATGCGGATAAATTTATACAGTTTGTGCTTAAACAATCTGTTTCAAATCACTAGTTTTTTTAATATCTGATTACTTTATCAAACATTTAGAAAAAGATATAAATCAGTAACTCTTGAAAGGACGGTTGTTTTGGTATAATTCACAAGGTATATTCTGGTCATACTCTGTAGCATAGAGAAATTACGAGAATTAAAAGGCATGCATTGAAGAAAACATGAAATCATTATAATGCCACGGTAAGAGTCCAGGCTCGGCAAATGTTTATGACTGTATGAACTAATTAATGACTTGCATATTGCTTCATCATTTAGTCCTTCTTTCTGTGTAGCTTCAAGGACGGAAATAACTTCTTTTCTTTATAGTCCCGGCCGACCCTAGGATTTCTCCTCAGGGAAAACTGCCAATATCACTGACAGGCGCAGATAGAAGAGACAGATGAAGATTTAAGGGCATCCGGGTACCAGACCCTAGCACTTTTTCTTTAACGTGCCAAGTTCAACTCTACATGGGTGGGAAACACTTAAAAGCGTTTCTAAAATTTCCAGTGCCTGACCGGGATTCGAACCTGAAACCTCCGAATTGGAAGTCCATAGTGTTAACCACTCGACCTGAAAAGAGGACGAACAACTCTTCAAAACAAAATCAAAATATTTCGCTATTGTTGCCTCGGTTAGCTTAACAGCTGGTTAAAGTTTCGAACAACGGGGTCCTGGTATTAAACTTTAATGATTCTGTTATTGCAATATGTAGCTTTTTGGAACCTATAGGCCTTGGCAACATGAAGCTATTTCTGGTTTTGTCTTGTTATTAGATCACCCGAGTCGAATTCCAAGATAATTTGGTAGAAATTTTCTTTCGGTGACCCTCTAAATAAAGTGTTCAAGCCATATTGATTGGTTGAAAAACATGGCGTCATAAGAAAAGGGGCAAAATGACAAAACGTTAAATTCCATTTTTATGAAAGTGCTTGTCTGAATTCTAGATATATTGGTAGACATGTTCCTTCTGTGACCCTCTACACAATTTGTTTGATTTGCCAGCAGCCTGGCGGCGGCATCAGAAAAGAGGTAAAGTGAACTTTAAGCTTTAAATGCATCTGCTCCTAATCTCTGGACCGATTTCTACCAAACTTCACAGGAATGTTCCTTTGGTTGTCCTCTTTCTTATTATACGACGATTCAATACATTATTACAAATTTCCTTCACTGATAAGTAATTTTATTTACAGTGTCCATTCCTTGCAGTTTCATTCCCAATTAATCAAATTTGCTTGATATTAGCAGTAACATATTTACTACTATATCATCACTCAGATGATCGATTTAGGGTCATCTTGACCTCCTTGTGTATTGGTTGATTTAATTCAAGCAAACAATTATAGAACTATGCTTCTTGTTGAAAGAGTTAAGTCACACGTTTTGCCTCCACAGTGACAGCTCTGCAAGTTTTACACACATTGTCTAATACTGTTATGCATGAAATAACCTTGATTATATTTTAAGAACAAAATCGGACCAATACAGGGTCTGACTGGTATGGATTTGCACATTATAAGGAATTGTTTGCAAATTAAAGTATACCAACAATTTGAATGAGGCAGCTAAGGAGATGGAGGATGTAGCTAAGACAATTAAGACAATTACAGGAACAATTACCTACAGACATAATGCAGCTCAACAGAATATTTAAGGACTAAATGAAGAAGTAGGAAATCTTAAAGTTAAAGTCAACAAATTGAATTATGACTAATCAAAGCTATTGTGAGAAAGTGGAAATCTTCAAATCGAGCTGACCAAAGCAAGGAATGGTTTGAAGATGTCGGAAGCCAAAGTTAAATAACTACAACAAAGACTTGGAGAAATTGAGCCAAAGGATTCGCAGGATCTGATGACATTATGGAAGGCAATGACAATAATGTGGGATATCAAGTGAATAATGAAGAAATATTAAGGATTGATGACAACAATATTGATGAAGAAGAAGTAGAGAAAAAACATATAAAGGAAGACAATGAGAAAATTAAGGGGAAAAATGTGGACAAAAACAAGATGAAATCCCTTGACAGGAACAGGAATGAGGCAGAGGAAGAGGAGAAAAATGATTAGGAAGGCAATGGAAAGAAGGGATAACAAAGTGCTGCAATGGACTGTGTTTCATCAAATTAGAATAAACTGTTGAATTTTAAAATTACTGTGTGTAGAATAAGATATTAATATACTTTTATATGTAAATTACAACAAATTTTCAACACAATCAGATGTATGACAGCATCATAGTATATAATTGTAGTCAGAAATTGCATGTATAACCATGAACTGCTTCACTGTAGCTCACTTCATTGTGATACATATAGATCGAATAGTAGCAGAACATGTGTCAGATATATTCTTCAAACTGAAAAAGATCCAAATGAAACAACTATGACAAAGTTAGCATATGTTTGAGAAAAACATGTAACGAAGAACAGGATCTAACTGCAGGATTCCTGAAATCTGGAGAAAATTTAGAAAAGATCCGGCAGTAAACCATCAAAAAGTGTTTGTGATTGGAGTGTACATCATTTCTCGTTTACCTCTCCGAAGTTGTTTGAGATTTAAAACTGGAATATTCAATCACGTTCACTTAATTACTGTGATAAAATATTCCTGGTCAACGATTGGTCAATCGAATTTTGGATTGACGGGTAGCATCAGGTCAATCAATTGATCAAGTTCCGTCCATTTGTTGAATTATTTAGAAGTTTGGATTTTGATCAGTTACTAGGGAGACACCTGACCAGTTTCTATACATGTTTGGTTTAGGAGTATAAATTAGTGATTACATGTACTTTAATTTGTGGTAAGTTTGAACGTTAATATCACTTTAAAACGAGCACTTTTAACGATTATATGTTAAAGGGGCACTCCATACATTTAACTAATTATTATGTTCTCGAAACATATATAATGCGCTCAATGAACGCAAAATAATAAATAGATACAGTTTTAGAGAACACCATATATCGAAAAATGCCCCATTTTAGAATGTGGACCATGGAATGCACACCAATAACAAGGATAACACAAAAGAGAGTAATACATGTACTCCTATTTCCATTGCGGTCCTCGTTATTGATTACATGACATAGAGAGGCACGAACAATCTGTAAGTTATAAATATTATCACAATTGATTATGATGAAAGACGTTAGGCACTTTAAATAAATAAAACGAAGAGAGTGACAGATATTAATCTAAAATAAATAAAAATACAATCAGTTGACCATAACCACTTGTCAGTTTGCACCAGATTGATATTTATATCTTATGTAATGTAATGATCAGTTTCTTAATGAAATGTAAAAATAGATTGACACATGCGCTAGTATAAATGTATAATGATATACCGAAATGGACACGTTTTAAAAGAATGAGAACACTATTTAAAACATACAAAATTGTAATGAGTTAAGAAAATGAGTTTTGGTGGCAACCTTAAAATGGTGATAATATTTGCTTCTGACAATGTCAACAGGTAACCTGTTCCATAAGGAGCATCCAATATTAATATGAATTTTTTTTTTAATCAAACCCTATTATTACTTTGGGCACAGGATATCTTTAGATATAGTATTGAATGGTTTACGGTACCGCAACATATTTTTAAACGCTGATTTTACCGATACTGACTGGAATGTATAGCTTAAGTTTTTGGGTTAAATAATAACACTTGCAATTATTTATCATGTTTTTGAAGTTATTTAGTTTGACATCAGTTATAGGGCGTGTCCGTTTAAGCTCTTAGTGTATTGTTAGCAATTTCAGTCAACATTGCTGCGGTACAGCTAAACCATTACATGTAATTCACGAGTAAAAACCCAACACATATTGATTTATAGGGATAAAACAACGGTATAAGAAGAATTAAATGGATATATTTAATATACACAATGTTCACCTTATTTTGTCTCTGAAATTCATAGATACCACCATAAAACGTTAACCAAATGAAAATGTTTGTAGTGTATAAAATATCGTACATTTATAGATGTTATAGACTTGATCCCCTTACCGACTATATGTGAGAAAATTGTCATTTTCTGACTAGTTTGCATGTTTGTCCTTGAAAGAGAACTAGATAATTTGTTTGCTATAAAAATTATATAACTCAAATACTGATGTAAACAGGAAAAGGTGAATATTACTTTTGCTATATTTATTTCATATACGAGTATATATGGCTAAACCGCTAAAACTATTTTTCTGACTAGATTTGAGGTTGCATGTTTGTCCTTGAAAGACAAATAGATAATTTGTTTGCTATAAAAAATTATGTAACTCAAATACTGATGTAAACAAGACGGTGAATTCTTTTGCTATTTTATTTCATATACGCCTAGTATATACTACCGAACCGCTAAAACTATTTTTCTACAGATTTGAGGTTGCATGTTTGTCCTTGAAAGACAAATAGATAATTTGTTTGCTATAAAAAATTATGTAACTCAAATACTGATGTAAACAAGACAAGGTGAATATTACTTTTGCTATTTTTATTTCATATAGGTGTATATATGGCTCAACCGCTAAAACTGTTTCTTAACTCGGAGCTGTCAAAGGATAGGAAATCGTAAATTAACAACCCTGGCAATTAGCACTTTATATTATAACTACAAATAATGATATTTGTGAATATAACATAACAGTAAACATATAAGATTCGCAGCTCAAAGATTTTGTTTATAATTTTCTACGCTCCTTTATCCATTCTTTTGGTTAACGATCACCATGCTCAAAATCCAAAATAAAACGCGTATACCGTTTAAAACACATGATGTTGAAGTCTTTTCTGCCCAAGCAAAAGTGTTAGTTCTTCCATATAATAGTTGTGCTGAAATTCCTCTAAACTTACAGCTTACACTCACCTGCTAAGCTTATGTTAGAAATTTATCCGATAGAATAATTTATGGAAAATAAATGTCTCAATCACACGATAAGAATCAGTGACATTTCAGGTTACGTTGCTAAGTTCTGTTGAAATAACGGTCAGAGCCTGGTTGTTCCAAACTGTAACAGACTGTTAAGCCAACGTTCGATTCACTTTTGGCTGAAGAAAAAGAGTCTTGACGGACAAAACCAGTGGAATATTTTGGTTTGGCCCTTAATGATAAATCTCTTGAATTTAAACATTTGTTGTAATACGTCTTTGGAACTGTAGACATATAAACCATTAAAGTCAACCGACTGTTAGCTTAATGGTCGATTTAACTTCCGAACAACGGGGTCCAGATCAGGACTTTAGCCTGTTAGTCAACGCTACATCATCAAGACCTCTAAAGACATCATTATCAACAAAACTTCGAGTCGAGGACCCAGTTGTTCAAAACTTTAATCGACAATTAAACTAACAGTCGATTTACTTACTAAAACGTTTCTTTTTGCATCCAAGAGAACAAAGACTATAAACTCATCAAAGCTTTATCAAAATATCCCTCTAGTGTTGCCCAACAAGAATTTATTTTTCAATAAAAAGTTAATCAACGGTTAGCTTAACATCTGGGTAAGGTTTCGAACAACCGGGTCCAGGTGTTCTGAATCAGATTAGTCTTATTCTCAATCTTAATATATACATTAAGGTGTTTATGTTAAACACTGCTTTCAAAACTCACAAGCGTTCCTTGGCTAGCATGAAAATATGAATTTTGAGCCGTGCTTTGTGATACAGTATCTGAAATTGTAGTATTATGAGTTTTCATGCTCGCTATAGAGTCATATCGTCTAATATTTTCAGATTTATGTATTTTCGATTTTTCATTGAATGCTTTTGACACTGTTGACGTTTTTGTTGTTGTTGTACTTTCGTCATCCGTCCACTTGTTAACGAAGGGTATCTTCTCTGCCTAAAACGATAAAAGTGAAATGTAGAAGTATTTTTTTCAATTGTTTTATATCTATTTCAGTATTGATGATCTATTATCACTTAAATAAAAGTTTTAACATAAGCATACCCCTTCATCGAGAATTAAACCGAACTATTTTTTTTTTCATTTTTCTTTTCCATATGCCAACTGCTTCCAACCAAACTCATCATTTCGTCCAGGTTTTAGAAAGAACCTTTGCTACCGCTTAAATATTGCCTTTTCTAGAATTAATTAAGAAAATACGTGCTTCACAACTGCTTAGTATGTAATAAAATTGTAACATTATTTGAGAACTTAAACCTTATCTTGCAGGTGGCAAGTGATTCGGTCTATACGACAAGACTTAGCGTTAATGATGATATACACTCTGATTAGGATTACACTGTTTAGTTTTGATGTTCAGTCAGTAATTGTTTGCGAAAAAAAATCAAAAATCTTATATAAATTCCCCCCGGGGCTCATAGGGAATCAACCTCAAGGGGACCCCTTTAGGCAAGTATTTGTGTCTTGCCTGAGGAAACCACCCACATGGCGGGGGGGGGATGCTGACAACATGGGGTCCTTCGGTCCCGGGGCCGCCCCCCCCCCCACTGCGCCACGGCGGCTCCCTTGTTTTACACTCTTTGATGTTCAGTCAGAAGTTTTAACGAGAACGCGAACCCCCCCAAAAAACACATGCACGGGTTCTCTTTAGCATTTCACCATAAATTGATAAAACACAGATGGTATCTATGCTGACCTCTAGTCGCGACTGTTCTACAAAGAGATTTCTCCCTCCTATCTCCTTTGCCAAGATTCGTAAGTATTTTAAGCAGGAATCTATCCATCCTTGTTCTTCTCTCTGTGATTCAATATGACCCATATCTATCTCTTTTAAGCATTTCAACAATAAATGTGCGATGGTACTTTTTTGTGAAAGAAAATAACTAACATGTTCACAATTATAGTCAGTTTTCAGTATCTCAACATTAATTCTTCCAATATTTCATAACTTCTGATAGATGCTCACTCACTGTCTTTCTATCAATATTTAGGGACTGCACTCATGATTACCCCTTTCAAGTTAAATAATGCTTGTTACATTGACCAGCCTGTAGTATGATGATCCGATTACATTGTATATTAGACCGAGACGACTAGCAGTTGCATGTGCATTTTAATACAAACACGGTAAAAATATACGTACCTGTATAAAACCTGCATGTATGAATTGTTTACTTGTATGTATAAACAAGCAAATATGAAGTTAAAACCTCGGCGTGAGTTTCTGATTTATATGTCGAAAAAAAAAAAAAAAAAGAAGTATATTTTTGTATTTGCAGCTAAATCAAGTTGTATCTGTGTCTGTTCCCAATGGTACACCAAATTCTTGCATGTTTCTCCATTTCCTAAACAGTATTATGTCTTCACAATATCTATCATATTCTTACCCATTCGTGAAGTTTTTCAACAGGAATCTCCTTCTTCGTGTGGAACAGAATTACGAGTGTGGTAAAGAAGAGAAACCCTGTACATATTGGGACCACAATATTAATCCAGAGAGGAACCTCTGCGTCGGGATCATAGTCGGCCTCGTCGGACATTTCACCTACAGCCAATAACAACGATCAACATATTACAAACTCAGCAATGCTCCACAAGACATGACCCGGTAATCTATTTTAACTTGCCTGACAAAGTTTCTCACGCATAGACCAATATTCTGACTAATTTCAATACTAACCTGGTGATGACTAGAACTGCTATCGTGTGTTACAATGAATCTATCTTTAGGCCCTATAAACCCAACTGGATTCCAAATTGTAGTTCGAATGAGATTGTTCAAAACCAACATTTTGACAAAGTTCAATGCAGATTTGATGATCACAAAGGTTGCAAGAAATGTTTTTTTCTCTATTTTAAGCTACTTGATTCCGATTTTGACCCCCTTGACCTTGTTGAGTGCATTTCTTACCGAATCATTCCTGACCGGTAATAATAAAAGTAGCATTCTAACATAGTTTTGTAAAGGTTTTATAAAAACGCCGATAAGCAAGTTACCAAAAAACAGATTGTACCAAGACCATTTTAATGTCGTTTACGAAAGCTGCTAGAGTGTTAACAAGGGGTTTATTCAATTGACTGCTTATTTTTAATAAAGATGACCAACTTTCATTTCCATTAAGATTTCATCCTGATTAAATTTCATGGAGACTTTTAAAGAGTGTTAATAATTTGTCTGGTCTTTTCGACTTAATGACATCATGGATGGCTCAGTAGTAATCCATAGCAAAGTTAATCATGGTATGTATTATGATGTCCAACTTATCATATTGGTAAAGGTAATGTTCGCGAAATGAGAAACGAAAAGAGGCACTGATCATAGTTAATCCTGAGTTTGCAACTAGAGGCAAGCCATTGCTGACATAATTATTGCTATATATCACTTCAGACCATGGTCAATAATGATGGAAGTCTGATTTGACTTCAACAAAATTGATTGCCCCTAATTGCTCCGTAACATGTTACGACAATGTATATTATAATGATTTATATCTATGGTACTTACTATTAATGCGCACACATATTCATACTCACTCATTTGTTGCATTTATGAACATAACAATATCATTGTGTCGAAGCACCTCTAAGAATGAAACACTATTTACTATTTTGCAATCTATTATATTGACACCAATGAAAGTTCCAAGATTTGATCATGTATACCTCTGATTAGCAAAGTCGTGGTTTATTGTTATATTGCTGTCCTTGCAACCAGGTTGAACTCCTTTTGTTGAAAGAAGATAAATATAAAGGAGAAGTCTTAACACTATTCTATTTTAGAACAGAAACATTTTTGTCATATTTGGTCAAAAAAGTTTCAAGCATACAGTCATTGCAGTCATGATTATGTCATGGTTCAGGGTTAGACCTCGTCCAACTGGTGATCATGCACTCGACATGTAAAACTTTTTTCCAGACCACGTTTGAAACGTGCTATACCGAAGATGTGAAATGGTTCACATTCAAAGCGTGACTAGTAATATTTTGCCATAATATTGTGAACATGTAAAAACATTTATCTATCAAATATTCAAAGACAGTGCCATACCTTGTCGCGTTTAGTGTGTCGATAAAAGGATTCTGATATGGCATTCAAACATCCATGCCTTGAGCTGAAATGGATTTGGTCATAGCAGGAACGTTTGAAGAATTATTTTGATGGTTAAACATTGGTCTGTAAAAGTTCATATCAAGATCATATCATATGGTTTCACTGCCAAAAGTTGACAATTTTGTGTAAAAACAGACACAAACACTACAACAGAAGTCTTGCTAATTATGGCGGTTTTCCACTCGGTAAATATTTGCTTCTGATTATTGTAAGTAACCAACATAATATATTTTGGAATCTAAAAAGGAGTACTGAAATACTGATGTTTAACTTAAATATAAAGCCTAGCTACACCTTGTCTATAGATGGAGAAAAATGATATAATTTGTGAACTTAAGAATATTGTTCAAATTAAAGTCTAAACTTGCTACGTATGAATCAGGTTTTACTTAGTATGAGATTATTGTGCAAGCAAACACAATTTTAGACCACTATTTTGTCTTAAAAGAAAACCAACTTAATTGTGAACAAGCCAAAAGCTACTTTAAGAAGTAAACCAAGGTAGGTCGCTAGCTTTGAAATATAAAGTAAAAAAATTACGCTATTCGTGTTAGTTTGTATCGTAACTTAACTGTGACTAAATCGAGATCTATGGTGAAGATGTATTTAAAATTATTTGTATGTAGACCCATATAATAAGCTCATATATCAAAAGCCTAACCTGTGACCTTTGTCCTTAGTAGAACATCAAAGTTGGACGTATTCTAAACTTCCAGTATCCCCTTCATAGCAGAAACTGATAACAGCATATGATCTTTAAAACACAATCCAAAATGTGACAGAAAGTATCGTTTTAAATGTCCTGCAAATAATCTGTAAGAATTAGTTATTCTCCTTTCGTCTGGAATGTTTGCTTTTGTTTTTAGTGTAATAAATGTGTCACTTTATCAATGATTTACACACAAAAAAAGTTTAATAATACTTACATAGGTGCATGAGTAAACCATGTACTTCATTATTCGTAATTTATATAAATTTAAAACCATCAGTTCCCTTGTATGGATTTATTTACACATAATTGTAAACTTTAAAGTGACATAAATACAACAACAAATTCACATCCTTTACCCGATACCTTACATCACATAAATCGACACTAAATTGAATTTTGATAACACTATCTGTATATTTGGGTCAGATAACAGGTAATGGAAATATCGTAAACGTACCTGTGCACTCAAAACGGTGGGTAAGACGGAACATCGGCTATTGAACCGATGGCCATTTCCAGTCAACGGGCTTATTAAACTTTTGTTTGTAATTGTGCTTATTAGGTCCACCAACCCCGTTCGAGGTATAGTCGGTACGACCCGTGGGCTTATAAAACATGCATCGAGCGTATCTATAAAACACAAATTGGTGGATAAAATACGGTCTACTGGGCGGGGACACTAAAATTCCCTTAACATGTATCTTCATTTCTCTTTTAACTCTTCATACTCTTTATCAACATTTTCAATTGTCCGAATTAATATTATAGCATTTTGTCACAAGGAAGTATAACATGAAAGGCTATCATTACATTCGGCAAATACTCTAAGTCAACCAAGTTTAGTGGGCGGTGTCTTCATTTTAAACTTATTGAAATACACGGTAAGTGCCGAGGAGAACGGGTAGGTCACGCCAATCGGAAGTCCTCGGCAGATTCCGTTACCCTATATCAAACGAAGCAACCTGCCGAGGTGTTCCGAATGAGGTCACGCATCATTTACAAAAGTTGAGTTATACTGCTGAGTAGGAGATGAGCAAGAGATAATAATGAACAAGTCATAAAAACAAAAACAAAAAACAAAACAAAACAAAAAAGCAGTGAGCATGAATAGGCACTCTTCTGAAACTTGCTAAACCATGATTTAATAACTCTCGGATATATTTTAGACCATATTGACCTATTTCTCTATTCTATGGTAAAATCGGACACAAATATAGATTATTGAAATAATAACCAGTTTAAGCATTTAACTTATAAAATTAATGAAATAAACATAAACTAATCGATACTAGTAACGCCCAACAAGTTTACTCGTTCAGCTACAATTGATTTTAATGTAGTTTCAAAGGAGTCAATTTCATCATGAAGCCGCATAGATTCAAATGTCCAAAATGTCAAAATCATCTTAATTGAGAACAAATTCTACAAAACTATGTACAAGCATATGCGTAAAAGCTTAACTACTCTGGTCAGCCACGGAAGACTTCTTAAAGCACAAGATAGAAGGTTGATATTTGACTTCATATGGGACAGTTATCACTCAATGGAGACAATATACAGACAAGCCAAAATAAATTTTGTTTATTGTTCTTCTATGCCCCTGATGTAATTATCTCAGCCTTTTAATCACTCACAGCCAGTGTTGCACTAAATTCGAATTCCGGCCAGTTGTCATGACATCCATGTACCAGCTGTAGCCTCATGGTTCTTGATGCTGACAAAACCTTAAAAGTTATGAAGTTGGCACTCTATTGCTTGACAGGAAAGGGGATAACACGTATGACAAACCCCTAACGTATGCCACGTTCGCCAGGTTATGCGTGTTTCCAATTTTAAGCACACGAACTTCGTCCATTAGATATCACAATGTTCAGTGGATTCAAACACTGAACTACATTAACAATAGTACAAAGATCAACAGTTCAAGTCTTCTGAGTAAGCTATATAGACATAATTCAAAACGTTCTAACAAAGTTTGTCCCAATTTAGATAAGAATCCCAAAGATACAATCCCGTAAACTAACAGACAAGACAACTTGCGTAATTCTTCTTTAGGTCCCAACGCCCATGTCACTGTCTCAATTTCTCAGAAATATTCATGGAATCAAAACTATCGAGTGATGCAAAACATTGCAGTAAACCGTAATCCTTAAAAAAGTAACAACCTGTGACTTTCAGCACAAGTTAGCATTGTAATACTTAGTCCTATGTAACCAGATGCCTGATTTCTCCTTCTGTTACCTCTACATCATCGACCAAGCATTACCATGCTGTTGACCTCGAAAATCGTGATATATAATATGTGTACCATTATTATGGGAAAAACTTGCATTATCCCTGTTGCCATTTGTATTTGTACCGTAATTATGGGTACCACTATTACGTATCTGTTGCCCATTACTGACGATCTCCTCGGATTGAGAGCTTTTCTCCTTTATTGACAGCATTTACGACCGCCCACAAGTTGCTAGCTGCTAGCTTCTCATCTTTGGTTTCTTCCTTACGTACAAACATATCCTTGTAGACTCCGGAAATAGCGAACATACGGATATAAGGAACACACTTTCTCTGTCCGAGTTTTTTTTTCTTTCTTTATTTTATGTGCAAATGTTATATGGAATTAACAAACTCCGGATATAAGGAACAAATTAAAATGGCGCCAAGGAATTCGTTATAACTAAAGTTTAATGTATAGCAAAATGGCTATAAGTATTTTTCTCTGTAAGTGGAAACTTGGAATTCTGCCATGCTTAACATTTGCAATGTTGTAAATTAAGAAAAAGTGAACAATGATGCCACGTCCGCCTAAAACAGTTTTCAAATGATAAAAACCTATGAAAACATGTAACTTTAGGACAGACTACAGGACCTTCATATTCTCCTTGTGGTGAATATAATCACAGTCAAGTCAGAATAGTTGTAAATCGTTAAACATGTGATTATATTGTTAAAACTTTTTCCTATGAGATATGACTTTTTTACCATTGGAAGAGATTGTTCAAATCATTGATTATGAAATGAGTTCTACCAAATTTATGCCGTACCCTTTGACCATGAAACGATCTTTTTTAAATCTTTGATCATGAGATGAGATTGATAAACTATCTGGTCTTGACAAGAGCTCTTTTCAATCTTGGAATATATGATGAAACTGTTTAACTTTTTGAGCATGACATGAGATAATTCAAATCATGCCAAAGAGATAAGATATAAATGTATGTATAACACACTAACTGAAAAGAACATCAGATAAGTCTTGAAATAATTAAATATTTTTTTAAAAAAATCAAAACAAAAATAAATTGAGCATCTTATAAAGTTGGAAAAGAATGTGTGTAAAAATAAATAAATGTACAAACTATGAAAATAAAGTCCGTATCGTTGAAGTTCAACATTCACGTTGAATTAGCTACATGTATGCAATGATTCTACGGATATAATAATTATGAACATATGCACTTTAGGACAATATTGACGTATGCATTTCTTTTGTAGGAGGAGTGCCATCGATTTGGAGTGTTTAAATTTCATAAATGTAAGCCACTGTCTGCTCTTTTCTAGTGTTTCCATTTTATAAATATGTTTGTTATTATGTAGATGAAACATGTTAACCAAACATATCTTACATAGAATTATTACAACAGAGACATTGGTAAGAGAGATTTGGCAACTCCACCGGATGGTGAAATGCCAGGTATACTTGCATGTCAACCATTCGGTAGCAAAATCATAGATCATTTCGCTTTTTATGTTTTGAAAACTTAGAAATTTAACTTTATCTGTAAAAAAAAGTATTCTCATGTGTCGCATCATTTAGTTTTATTAATTCAGATATGTGCCTGCTTATTTATGGACTAAGTCATGTTATTGACAATTCGCCGTTAGTGTATTGAATTTCGTAAAATTTCTTCAGCTTAAGTATAAAACTGCCTGTAAGACTAGGTAAACAAAAAATAGTTAGATCTATATCATTTTATTTGCTTCGGAATGGACTTTTTTTGGAAAATTTTGATGGTATCAAGTAGATAATAGATGTACAATGGAAGTGCTCATCTCTCTTATCCATGTTTCTGTAAACATCTTTAAAGCAACTTTAAAGTAAGTAACATCAACTCCTGTAGGCTTTATGTTAGGTGAAAGGATTCCTTTGAATAGTTCTATAGCTGGATCATGACTCGTTCAATAACAAGCTCTCTTTTTCTGCCGTACATTCAGCTTCGGCATTCTCGAAGTTCTGTAAAGCAACGTACGGATAATGTTTCACTGTTCTGCCAAGAAATCGCTCAAAACAGCTGAATTTACTGTATACCACCATCCCAATATATGAGATAATCATAAATATCATGACGAATATAATGTTTAAACCAAATGCAGCAACAATAAAATGAACGTTTCTTTCGTCATGCTGGTCCCAAGCTGGATTATGAAGGCGCCCTGAAATATGAAGATAGTTGTTATAAAAAAATCTTTGCAGAGTCGGTGAAAATAACCATGTTTTAAAGTGACAAATCTAGCATGTACAAAACACTGAAAAAGTCTCGAATTTATGAAATAATTCAAACCTGCCTATGCCTTTGTCAATAGCCCTGCTGTTATTAGTTTGTTTGAGAATTATGCAGTGCTCATTTTTTTCAGACATGGAACATAATAGAAACTGAAACTGTTGTTGAATTCCATGACAATAGATAAACGTGCCAAATAAATAAAATTACCTGCGACAAAACATCCGATTAATGTTGTCTAGTAATTGCAGTACTATATATTGTCGTTGAGGAAAGGGCCCAAACACTTGCTGTTAAATCTGACTACCTACACCACCACTAGACTTCCAGTCCTGCCAGCTGCTGCCATTTTTATGTTCCCCGAAGGGCAAGCATATAGTTACCGCTTTGTCCAAAACAATGAAATGGTATTATGATGAAACTTCATATAATGACGGAAGGCATTGCGAGGAGGTGCAATGTACAGAAATTGTAACTGTACCTTGCTTGGTATTTGAATTATGTCCCATTTTTTAAAATTATTGCCCGGAGATAATTCCACAAGGTCTAAAGGGAATTCATTCAAACTGCACAGAAAGACAGAGGACAAAGTGACCTAAAACCATACTTTTACCTTGCCCCCTACTAAAATTATATCCATTTTTCATTCTTATTATAGAAACGCAAAGATTTCCCCTGTAAAAATTTTTATTTTTAATTATTTTTTTTTTTTTTTTTTTTTTTTTTTAATTTTTTGCGATGAATCATTGAGACTTATACAATAATTCATTTCAGATGTTTTTGTTGTGTATGAAATTTGAATAAATTTGAAACACGATAACACGTAAAATAAATATTTTGCCACTTTTGCGTTTCTAAACCTGTTGAGTGTATTATATGAAAAAATTTGTCCGGTAGAGAACTTCGGGAGAATGTGCAGTGACTAAGTTCCTTGCACAATTTTAATTACCCCCATAATGCTTGTCCGGTACATAACTCCATAACCATTCAATGGATTTACTAAATACTTCACACAATGGTAGAGAACACTCAGAGAAAGTACAGAAACCAAGAACTAAAACTCTTCCCTGCACTGTGTTTTTTATAATTATCTCCCGTAATCATATGCAATTATGCCTTACCGGGAAGTATTGAATGGATTGACTTCATTGCACGGGTCTTTTGAATTATCTCCCTTTGTAATCAGAAATTATGCTTGTCCAGAACATAACTTTAAAACTATTCAACATATTTACTTGATCATTTCACAAAATGATAGAGGATATTAAACGGAAGCGCAGTGTCAAAATCTCATACTTCTTTTCACAAAATGTTGAATACTAGTAGTCTCCCCTTACAATTGAATTAATTCTTGTTCTTAACATTATTCATTGAATTTACTTGATATTTCGCGCAGTGGTAACTGACGTTGAGCTGAAGTGCACTGTCAAGGATCCATGACTCTAAAATTTTTTTTATTATCTCCCCTTGACAAAATTGGATACATTCACATGAAGGCGTTTATTCGAGGAGCATCCATCGTTTCCAGCAATATCCTTGTAAGACCACATTGTTTTATAGAAGAGACAATTTTGAAACCTTACCTGGGAATGGTGTAGGTAGAAATAACACACGTGCCATATAGATATACCAAGTACCAAGACACAGAGCACTGAGGCAGCGCAAAAGTTGGGGTAATATTTGTTCTCTGTGACAGAACTCAACCAAAACGGCCACACTGACCAGCGCAGTTAAAGGAATCCCGAGTCTAAAATGAATAACATCGTATTTATGAAAAATTGGAAATTTGACCTTTCTTGTTTTAGAAGTTATGTAACAGTGATGTCTGTAAAAAGTAACCTTACTTGTAGCACATAGAATTACATTCTTGCGCTTCAACGAAAATATATTGATCTATAATGAATAATGAAATGAAAGTTTGATAATCCTACATCTTCCAGGGACGATACTGTGGTTGAAAAGGTCCGAAAGTTGACCAGCACATTACTGAATCATGCTTATGGCATGTGCCAGCGTACGAAGACGGTGTTCTGAATTGTATACTTGGATCTAATCAGACTATATTGAGTGGCGTATTGAATTATAATATGGGACAAAATAAAAGTATTTGAAAGCTGAAATAAAACGATTACAAATCCCTAAACAAGGTTGTTTAGCACTTCAGGCATTAAACCGTGGTATCCAATACGTAATTGAAAATCGTTTTAAGCTTCCCAATTTGAGCTGGTTGAAAGTACATGTATTAGACAATTTTTAAATACATGTTTCGTGGTAACATATGACCTGAGCATCTTTTTCCGTTGAAAATATTCACATACATGTATATATACACATTGCTGACGTACAAGGGTACCGGAATAAGGTTACACAATATTACACAATCATACGAAGAAACAATTGATGATATTAGAGACAAAATATACTCGAGTAAAAAGGCAGTTACATTGTAACACCATGACCGTGACAGATATCGGTTGTCGGTAGAAAATACGTCATAAGATGTTTGTGAAAGAGGGGTTTTTCGGTAATCTTAACTTTTTTTTCAATTCTGTCTACATATAGAAAAACAGTATTTATACCTGTGAAACTGATTCTCCAAAGGCGACTTGTGCATATTTGCATCACTGTGGTAGTAGAACTCAACACTAAACCTTCAAATAACACGTATCAAATATTATTGCAACAATACTTTATCCTTCATGACTGTAAATTTCCTTTCATGACTACTTCGTAGTTGTTCTGATGAGCATTTTTATTTCTTGGCTGTTTTGTTGTGTAAACATGTTTCTTGGTTGTTCTATTTTGCATGTCTGTGCCGTGGCACTGGTGGCGACCCTGAGGCGAACGGGCTACCATGCGTGCGCCACGGTTTCTCATGGTTATTCGTTTGTTCATTTGTGTTTCATAGTTGTTTTAATTTGTTTTATTTTCCTGTTTCATGTTTGATTGTTTGCGTGATCTTCTGATGTGTTTTCCGTTTTTATTGTGCTGTCTTTTGTGTGATCCTATGTCATAGTTGTTTTGTTATGTATTACTGTTTTATATTTTGTTCCGATTTTAAACCGGTTTTATGGCTGTTTTGTTGTACATTATTGCTTCAAAGTTGTTATGTTGTTTGTTCCTGTTTCAGAGTTGTCCTTTCGTTCAGTCATGTTTCTAACTTGTGCATACATGTTTCCTGACTTATGTTATGTTATGTATTCCTGTATTGAGGGCTTTCAATCCTGTTTGCGTTATTTACTGCATTGGGAATTTCTATTTTCATAGTTGGCTTGACAGTGTACCCACTGCAGTCTTCCCGAAAAGTGCTTGTCTGCCCAACACGTCAGGCAAACTTTAAGCCGGTCAAGCAAATTTGTGCTACTGTCTGACCGAATGCCAGGCATTTTGTGGCCTTTTTACACAATCATTTCTGTTGTTCCGTATTGAAAATATTTCATTAGTTAGGCAAAGTTTTGTCTTTGCCTGACTAAAAAATTTCGGGAAGACTGACCAAGTATGTTTTGTCTCAAGATCTACCGGTCTGAATTTGAGGGTTTTTCTTTGGAATGTGTGTGTTTGTTTGCCTGCTCATTCTGTGTACTTAACCTATAAGACCAGCGTGGTAGCTGTTAACATTCAAACACTGTTATTTTGATTAACCAATCGAAGAACATGTTCAGTAGAAGTAAGAATTCATACGCCATTCGCATGTTTACATATTTACTCTGTTTATATGTATTTATTTCAGTACTGATGATTCAAGTTTATCAACATTTAATTATAAGCACCAACTGTCTATGCCTTATATATCGATGACGAGAAACCGTTCAAGCAATTTCTGGTACGTTTGATAATTATGCACAATGCGTTGAGTAAACGTGTATATGAACCTGTCATGACTTCATTCATTTAACAGTATTTTGCAATCTAGTCGTTACTTAAGATCAGCAAAAACTATAAACTTTAATTTCAATGTGCAATAATATATAATTCATGCATCTCTGCACAAGTCTATAGTACGTAAAGGAAATTTGACACGTCCTTTCTCCGCGTCGGTCGTGAAATGCTTCAAACATATCATATTTTCATGATATTGAAATCAATCGTTACTTATGAATTATATATTTTGTGTTAGCTTATTCACTTACCAAAAAAATGCAACTGCAAAAGTGAAATACTTCATTCCTTTAATGACGGGCAGTCTGTAGTATTCCATGAGATCTACTACTCCATGTATTACAAATAATGTATGTATAATGATATGTTGTAGGCCGACGATGCGCTCAAAGTTTCCCTCTGCATCTATAAACGACCACTTCTCATTGAAAAGGTCTGTCACCAAACCTGTTAAGAGTACATGTATACAAGAGTAGTTAATTACTGACCATATATATGAGGTATTACTACTCGAATTCTTTGCCACATATGTGTTTTATACCTATTTCACATATATACACATTAGAATAAAACAAAATTTTGACATGAACTTTCTGAAGAATATAAGTTATTTTTTGAAAATTTTGACTTCGATGTTTGAACTATTCAAACGTTTACATTATTCAAACGCAAAAGCACATCAATTAAATGTGTCGCTTCAAGAAAAAATGTGAAACATAAGGGGTGTTTATCAGCAGATATCAAAGGATGTTTTAAATCCACAAAACTTACGCTTAAAGAGAATAAAGCTATGTACCTTGATTACAAAACAATCACAGTTGAGTTTTCTGAGAATTGATATTACAAAATATAATTACGACACCATTGATTACACTTTCATTAACTAAGATACCATTCCGACAAAAAACAAGTGAAGTATATGTACCGATAAATGGACAAAATGTCTTGAAGAAAAGCGTCTCGAAAGGTATTGGCCTTCCATGAATGATAATATGATAGGAGAGGAACGATCTGTAAGGCTGGCCAGCGTCATTTGCCTGTAATATAAAGGTTAAAATTACATGCTACTGATAATTGAAAGCATTTACTGCATGTCAGCTTTAACAGCTACCCTACTGGTAGAAAATAACTTTGCCTTTGCGACCAGAACAGGTCATGGTCTGTACATCCGTGGCGTCTTTAAGCCGTCATAGGTCATTGGTATTGCGTTTGCATCATGATCGGAGGGTCTTCGGTTTGATCCCCACCGGTGTCATGCCAGTTATATCCTTAGGCTAGATACAATAATTCCACATTGCCTCTCGAAGTTGATTCCATATTAAGCGAGTCTCGAGATCTATGTTGCAAAAGCCTGTTTCGCAGTTGGGAAAATAAATAAGTATAAATAAATAAGACATACTCTACACTGTGTGCTATTAAGTCAGTACAATTTCACCATGCATCCCTATTAACAACAAATGTTATCGTCCAAATAGAAAGTTAGTTCATGGTTGATTCGAACACAGACGGTTTTGCACAGCACAAGATAATGTTTAAGTACTATATGAAATTATAATGATGGAAATAACTACATTGTTTGTACACAGCAAGCAAATTGCATGCTTTCTATAAAGCACAAATGTATCCTTATTATTGTTGTTACTTGAATTACTATATATCACTACGGAAATAGATTAAGGAGTGGTTGACAGGGGACGTGTACATGTAGGTAAACAACAAAAAAGTGAAGAACAGGTTGAGCGTATGGGAGCATCGTCTTTTGGTTGTTAAGTTGAAGTATGTAGATAGTTAAACCGATTTACAGCGCTATTTAAATTGGATAAAATGGATTAAATTTAGAATAGCTGGTCTCCAATTCTCAATAGCTATTTGTTCGTCCTTGTCTGTCAGTATTACAAAACAAGTAATATCTTTAAAAATTGAAACATGGTCGTATTTAGGCCTGACGTAATAAATACATGCTTGGTAACGTTTAGGTAAGGCTCCGATAGTTACGCTAGCTTATTCCGGTACAAAGAAAACGTCAAGCCAACATTATCAATGACCGCAAGATGCCCGTCCCAGGACATGTACACCTCATCTGAATCCAAACCTCATGATCTTCGTAACTGTCAAGTGAAACCTTGACATAACGTCGTTACTGTAAATTTTTCTTTTTTTAAACATGACTTTATTAACATTACACTATAATATAAAAATATACAAATTTTGTGTTTCAGAAGGCTCCTGGGCAGTACACTGCATAATGTCTAGGGTACCCAAACGTGAATGGTCACAAATGGATATTTTACCCCATGACAGAAACCCTAATAATTTGCAGATACTGATTGGTCATATTTTAACATGAAGTTGGTAAGCTAACGCGTACCATACCAACGGATGTGATCAAATACCCAAAAAGTATACGACTACCAAATAGAAAAATTTCACATCGATTATTTATACAGGGTTAAGTTGAACCATGTCTGACATTTTAAGCTTATTTGTCATACAAGCATGAATAAATAAGCACGTGTTAAATAACGTATAGGTCACGCTGCATAAATTTTAAGCTATAACTATTTTTATACAAACGTAAAACGTCAATAACATTATCATTGAAAACCGTGACAAGCAACCCTTCAACATTACATATACACTTCAGGGTTGGGGTCAATTACTTCCAAATCTAATGCATTGAATTAGCATTACTTGTTCAAATTTCAGCATTAAATTAGCATTAGCATTACCTATTATTTCAAAAGTAATGCATTAGCATTAGCATTGACTCAAGCAATTTGAAACTTAAATTCAGAACTCAGTTTTATTACTTCTGAGTTTAACATATTTACAGAATAAACAAGATTAAGGAGCCAGAAACTTCAAAATAGAAAAATATAATACAACACTTTCAAGCACATGTCTATTGTTTAATCACTTTTGTCAGTTTACTTTTCTATCTAAAATTTACTATTGTTACACTTAATAAACATGAGTTTTTCAAAATTGGTGTCACTCAGTCGGCAACGATCAGGCCTAAATATTTTGCCAGCAGTTGAAAACAGACGCTCAACAGGAGCTGAGGTAGCAGGCACTGCAAGGAATTTAGCTGCCATAACTTCAAACGTTAGATATTTTGAGCCATTTTTCTTCCAGTACACAACGGGATCATATTTTCTGTCAATACTTAATTTCACAGATAGACAGGCGAACAGACTATAAATCTATAATTAGTCCACTGATCTTAAATTACAAATCATTTCTGTGATCTATTGGCAGTTTACTATAGTGGTCATTTACTGTTTGAGTTCATATTGAACAAATCCTGACAACAAAATACATCTTAACAACTTCAACTTGCTTTAGGCAAAATTGCTTTAACACCCTAAATACCATATATTTAAATAGCTGCAAGTCATATAATTATGTATTTTAATAAATTCATTTTATATTTAAAGGACAATTACTTTGAAAAAGTCTATCTTTTAAGAATACAAAATATTTTGAAATGGGAATTAATATAATTAGACATAACATGATAGCTCAGGTCAAATCAATATGATCAGAGACACACTTCAGATACACAGCTTCCTTTCATTTTCTCACTGTACAATTTGTGTTTATATATCAACCTGTGACAACAGCTATTTAAATGCAGAACTAATGCTAATGCATTAGCAAATTTTAGAAATCCAATGCATTGAATTAGCATTAGATCTAATGCAAAAATGTCTGCATTAGACATTAGTTGCATTAGTCGAAGAATTAACAATGCATTAGCATTAGTTTTTGCATTACCCAACCCTGATACACTTTAGATCTAACTTAAACCAAACCTCATGGTTTTGTGAAGTTTCAAGTGACATATTGATTAACTTCGTTTACTTAAAAGGATCTTGTTATAAACAACTGTATTAACGTTACACTTAATTTGATGATTAAAGACAAAATCCTTGACTTCGTATCGGTCTCACTCGGTAGTATTTAAATAAATAAAAGCATGTGTAGGATACCCAAATGTGAAAATGGTCACAAATGTGAAATATGTTTACCCCATTGACACATGTGAAATCCTAACACTAACCATAACACAAATGTGAAATAAATTTACCCCATAATTAATTATGTAAAAAACTACTAAGGTTTTATCACATTTCTGACCATTTGAGCATTTGGGTTGTCCTACAAGCATGAATAAGTAAGGTCTCAGATATATGTGCATATAAATATTAACTTAACAAATTCATTCATGCATTTTACCTTTTTATATTATTATTGTTTGCTTTAACTTAATTAAATTCTAATAAGATATACGGGAAGTATCATATCAAATATCGAAGGTTTTACATGTATCACACATTATGACATAACTACTACATGTACATACTATTGACTGAATGTTATAACATAACTAAATTCTGAAAAGTTGGTAAGGAAAGTGACAACACATATATCGAAGGCATTGTCACACGTCATGACATAACCAATACATATAGTAATTGTTTCAAATAACATTACGTTACCATCACATATAATGATTGTTTACTTTAACATAATTAAGTATAGGTTAGTGTTCATTCTGGTTTATTTACGAAAATAAATTGGTCTGGCGCGGCGCATGCCGCGCGACCAATTTATTGTAGTAAATGCATAAGAATGAACATTAACCTACTTAGTTTTTGAAATTATTTTTGTAAATCTGCAGTTTTTCCCAATTTACTGACTCGGTATATAAATATTGATTAACCCAAGTTGAAGTGTAGCGAATACTGCGT
>JAFMSR010002286.1:0-24957 GCA_022818135.1 Saxidomus purpurata
CACTATAACCTCTTGAGACGGTCGTGGCTTCGAACTCTTCTACCGGCCATGTCCTCTTTGTGTGAGAAAGTTGGTAGTGTCTTACGGAGGATAGTACTGGTTCTTTCAAGGAACTATGATTTGGTAAACTCCCCGTCTGTAGAAATGACTGAAACATGGTTGAAACGGGCGTTGTATCTAGAGAAGCAAACCCGAAAAACAACGCTCAATCTTGTAATAGTAACACATAGGCTAAAGGGAAGAGATTACCAGTTTCAAACAGAGATTGCCGTTTAGATCTCTTTGGAGGCCACCATTCCCTTTTAATTAGTATGATAAAACTAATCAGAATGCTAGTTTCAATGATCTCAAGATTCATTTGACACTGGGTCGCAGGTCAATGTTATGAGGATGGTGGTCACCTGGTTCTAATCCTTGGTATTGTCATAAATGTTTTAATTAAGGTACATTTAAAACTGTTAAGAATTAACTTTATTATCAGATATATAGCCATAAGGCAAAACCTGTTTTCGAAGCACTCAAATACTGTTATACATGCATAGGAATTTGGTCATACTTTGACATTTTTATATAGGTATAACAACGTTAAAATGTAGAAAAGGAAAACAGACTTAACAATCAAAGGAGACAACAGTATAAACTATGAACATAATTTGACGTGTCTACATTTATTTTCATAAACTAAGATAAAAATTAACCTCAACATTTAGTTTTTGGCCTTCGTCATTTACAGTCTTCATAATAGTATAAATTGTTTTCATATTCCAATCATCTACTCATGCAAACACTCGGGGGAAAAGGAAAAACCCCCCCCCCCCCCCCTCCCCAAAAAATAAAATTTTTTTTTTTTTTTTTTTTTACCCTTTTTTTTATAAAAAAAAACACTACAATTTTGTTTAAAGTTGGCGCATTTTATATAAATAGACATTGATTGACGTAGATGACATACACATATTCTATTTAAAAAAAGAAAATAAAAAAAAAAAAAAAAAAACCAAAAAAAAAAAAACCCCCCCCAAAAACCCCCCCCCCCCCCCCCCCCCCCCCCCCCCCCCAACCCCCACCCCCACCCACCCCCCCCCCCCCCCCCCCCCCCCCCCCCCCCCCCCCCCCCCCCCCAAAACCCCCCCCCCCCCCCCCCCCCCCCCCCCCCCCCCCCCCCCCCCCCCCCCCCCCCCCAAAAAAAAAAAAAAAAAAAAAAAAAAAAAAAAAAAAAAAACCCCCCCCCCCCCCCCCCCCCCCCCCCCCCCCCCCCCCCCCCCCCCCCCCCCCCCCCCCCCCCCCCCCCCCCCCCCCCCCCCCCCCCCCCCCCCCCCCCCCCCCCCCCCCCCCCCCCCCCCCCCCCCCCCCCTCATAAGAGGTATTCCTTAATATCAAGCAAGACATATCACTGTATATACTTAATATAGTTAATCGCGCAATGATTCATTAATAGGCTTAATGTTTTACATTTCACTCACAGGTACTAGACCATATAACCAGATATAAAAGTCAGAGGTTTGTCTCATATTACTTCTAGTCTGCCGCCAGTACTATGCGTCATCCTGGAGTCAGACACATTTCACACTGACGTAAGTTATCTCGTTGCCTATGACATCAAGGCTGGTTGTAAAAAAGAGGCATGTTACGGTATCTAGAATCTTCGACGATTAAGCGGTTCATGCCAATGCAATTGCGATGTAGCTCGATACTTCCTAACAAATGGCATTGTGGGCGGACATACCTGAAGACAAAAAGAAGAAGTTATAATAATTTGCCGTACATTGTCCACGCGAAAGACTTAATATGTGCACTGTAACTCCGTGAATCGATGATAAAATGACAAGTTAAAACCAAAAAAGAGATTAATTTTGTTGACCATTATTATTTGACTTAAACGGACAGTAGAATTTACATAGAATCTACATAGAATTTTTACAAATTAAAAATGAGAAGAAATAGAAAACAGGTTTAATACTTGGGTAATAGCAAAATATTTTCATGTGTCCATGAGCTTTTAGGAAGTATAGTCGACTTACTCATCTCAAGGTACACCTGAGACACATGTCAAAACATTGAGAATCTCTCTTGGTTATGTATCAATTGTACTGCAGACAAGAGTGTATGAATATGTTACTAACAACTTATGATATAATTTAGTCACTGTTCACGTATGAATTTTCATAGTGAAAGATTTCTAAACAGAAAGTTCATATTTCTTTGATACCTTGACGAATGAAAAGCAAAGTTTAATCGGAGAAAAATATAATGTTTAAAACGAATTACCTTTTTAGTACTCATAGAAAGCAACTTGAATATATGTGAATCACAAGCCTCCCTAGTACCGGAAGCGTAAGTTTCACATTGAAACCAATGTTTCTAACTCCTGTTGATACTTGTCGCTCCATTTGGCAGCGTTCGTAATAAAATTTATCACCAAACATCCGCAGACGCATACCAGCTTCCTTTATTTCCGTGGTAACCACAGTCAATTTGTCAGTGTCATCCATATTGCAAAACAACAATATTTATTAGCTTCAGATTCAAAGCGACCAACTGTTAAACCACAAAAGTGATTAAACTGTTTATATTCATTGATAATCAGACTGTGTAATAATTGTCAAAAAATAAAGTCTTATCTAGTGCGCCTGTGCCAAATTAATATACTAAATATAGTTCAATATCTGCGACTCAGTCTATTTATTTGTAGAAATTGATCTAACCTTGAAATGGTTTGCTTCCGGTTATAGAAGGACTGGAACCTTTTGGTGGATCCCCTCCCCCCTTTCCCCCCGACAACGCTAGGTTGTTCGAAATGAAAACGCACAAAATATACAAAATTATAAAAAAACTAAGACTCACTTTTGAAGTACTTTATTCTCATTTAATACTATAGATTTATTAAAACCGGACTTATTTAAAGGTTTACTTCAATTTGATTTTTACATTGGTATTGTGTTTCATATACGTATCATGCTTCTATATTTATTTACAATGATCGTAGATTTATACACGGTTAGTTTGGTGAATGGACTGTTGCCTTGCTCTGCATTTTAATTATTTAAAATAATATGTGAAACTTAACTTTTAAGGCACTTCATACAAATACTGTGACAAATGTTTCCTTTTCAATTCTTTGATTCCGACTCCATATTTTTACATTAAATGTTATCGACATGTAACTGATAATGAGAGTTTTTTTAAACCAGGCTAGCAAGTATCTGTCTCTTGTGCATGATCGCCATGAATATGATAATGAATAGTAAGTATCACCTTTAAGTTAACCGACTAGCGTTCAACTGCAAAAAAAAAAACCGCACAAACGAGGTACAATTCTTGACAACACACGAATGAACAAATCTGCATGCAAAACAACTTCCGGGCATGATGACATCTTGAATGAGTGTTCGAGAGTTATTCAATGAGCTACGAAGCTCCCTTCGTAATCTAACTAAAACGAATCCTTACAAACCACATGTAATATTTTGAATTAAATTTATGATGACGTGATACCGTCACCTGTTTTCGAAAATATTCACTTCATGATACTGAATTGTTTGAATCCAGAAGCTAGTCTTATTACATCTCACAGTACGATTATACACATGTATTGATCAGACATCTGCTTTAAGTGGTCACTTCTATTGTTGCTGTTGTTATAGGTCTATCGATAACACGCAAGACTTGTTATCTCACGAGTATGAGTTCGATACCTCGGCCAGACAAAAATCTATACAATAAAATGTGTGACTGCGTGTCTGTCTTTTAAATTCAATTAGCTGGACTGCATAAGACAGACAAATAAATCACGCAGACTTAGGCTCCTGTATCTTGTCTTTGTAAACTTTAAGTATCGAGTAGTGTTCTTAGGTAGGACGATGAAAATTCCATATTGCTTCGTTCTCATTTCGAGGTAGATACAATTTGAATGAGTCTCGAGAGCGAATAATATAAATTGTTGCACAATCGAGAGTAAAAATATTATAAATTAAATTAATTGTCGAGTAATTTCAAATGTGCTACACAACAGAAACAATTGTGCAAAAGTGTACGATGGCAAGATAAAAGTATTTAAAAGAATAAACCACAATTACTTTAAAGTCCCGTGATCACTTTGAATTTACTGATAGAGAAAACAAAATTTACTGGTAGGATAATGATAGAACCGGGTTCTTCTTACGCTTAACTAATGTTGTCGTATGCCTCTCGTTCATATTCAAGTCGTTTCTTCCCGAAAAAGTCTTGATAGAAAGCCTGTATCATTTTTTGCAATATCATTGAAAAAATAATGTGCTATATTTCTCACATGCACTTATTGATACAAAAAGCAACGGCAGGAATGTTTTTGGTACACGTAAATGTCAATTCTATCAGTAAGACATGTTTCTTGGTAAAATAAGAACAACTTGTAAATGTGCTTCTGGGACTTCTGGGAAAAATAGTTTAACCTACAGAAACAATATAATAAAAAACATGATAAGACTCAAAAGGACAATCAGTTCGAAATAAATGTCTGGCTTTGTATGATTTACACTTGTCCAAGCCATTGTATCCTGAGCAAGGCTTTCGCCTTTTTTGCAAGACTCATGGTCAGGTTCATCTCTAATTATATCGAAACAGAGAATACAATGTTAATATGTATTTGTTCTCTATGTTTTGCCTTGTTAAAACTATGTCAATTTACTTGAGGTTACAACTTCAAATTACAAATTGTAAGTAATTAAAGATCTTAGAAAATTAATGAAATAAGGTCTGATCTCTTTTAATATTTTTTAATTGAATAATTAATTTTCTATCTATATCTCATCTATCAAATATAAAGAAAACAAATCTTGCCTAATTTCAAAATAAGCTTCATGAATCACATGAATTATGAATCATATGAATTCAAACAGTGCCGTATTTGATGGGTTATGCTTTGCTAAATTACATAATGATTCATAATTGATATTTTTCGATGTTCAAAGTTCAGAAGGCAGAAAAGGCCAGTGTAGATTGATTTCATGACTACGTATGGACGAATCAAAACTAAGAAATCGATGTTTTGTGTTGGTAGTTACAATCTTTAAAATATTCTAACACTGCTTTTGAACAATGCAAGATATATATAAATACATAGAATGTTCATGATCATTCTGATTAATATTTAGAAATTGACAATGTAGAAATGAATGGGGAAAAGCCCATTTATAAAAATATCAATCTTTATTAACTGGTTTTACCACCATAGATCACTGGACCCGTGACAATGTTTACATTTATAGCCTGTATATACAGACTTCATTTCATAACAATATGTATACAAACAACGCTTGGTCATATCGTTGAGAGTTTCTGTGCCGTAACTTTGATAAGATAGCATGAACTAGTTTACAAATTGGACAGTAACGACATTAACACATCTGTCATAGTGTTTTTCTATTTTTATTATTGTGTTCAAAACATTGCTGTCACATGTTTTCAATTATTACATAACATTTGCTAATAATCTATTAATATGAATCGGTGATAGTATGGTATTCCATTTGGAATATAGAACGTTGGCCTAATAAATTTGACATTATCACTTCCTCAAATCTTTTCAAATGGATATTTTATTCGTTGTTTCTTTCCTCTCTGTGTAGACATTTTGCTTAGAATATGTCCCATTTTATCAAATGTAAACTCGTTCTACGATGCACCTGAAACAATGGTTTTAGTATCATTCCTGTCCAAATATCCTGCGAATAGCAAAGTGGTTATTAAAAAGATAACAATTTCATACACATAAGGTATTCCTTTAACCACATTGTAAGGAAGCTAACGTATCACCTAAAACTTGTTTGTAATATGTTTCAACAGATAACACAAATTTCATAGATACGTTACACTATATATTATACTACAATACTACCATATAAATAACCTTAATTTAGGACAGATATACCGGTATATAAATATATACATTGATTCTATTTTCTAAAATTAAAACTGCAAAATTCCCACTACGTTTAATTCAAGTATATAAACAAACCCAAAACTTATTTTGTTTTGAAATCAAACTAACAGCTACTGAAGAATAAAGGAATTTAAAAACAACCATTCAAGTGACTACAAAATGAATTCACAAGAAATTAATGTCTGCGATAAAAGTGTATTTGGGAATAACTCGGAACCTAAGATAGACTCGAAATTTGTACAGCGTTGCGTTTCAAGGCAACTACGTTTCATAAGTGACGATTTACAACGGCGATATCAAGACCGACGAGAAGCAAACAGTATGATTCCAAAACTTTATGAAACCATCAATGAGATGTTTGATTTAGTTAGGGATGGACTTATTCTTCTGTACAATTACAGAAATTATTTGGTGTGACAATGGAATTGGGAAGTTTATTCAATACAGTGTGATTGGTTTTTGCCTACAATACCAATCAAATTTGGACTTTACCTTTTACAAATAAATGCACGCCGAAAGGGTTTGAAAGGACTCCTTTGTTATGAATACTTCGACAAAAAAGGGGCGATTATCCTAGCATTGGTGTCATGTTAATTAGTCTGCACTAATCGACCAGAACGCAATAATATGTATGGACATGTCAGGCGACACAATGCCGACTTTCAAAGAAATAATCTGGGAACGAAGCATATGGTTAGATGTCTATACTTACTATCTAAACTTACGCTTACTGAAGGAGGTGGAGAGTACACGAGACAATATAAACACTGAACTTGTTGTTTCGTTATGATAAGAAATCAGATTAAGGCGACTATTTAACAGTTAACGTGGTCCAAAATTAAGTAGGAAATTACTTCAGTAATTGTTTTGTTATGCAAAGTAATGAAAATAATAGATGCACTATATAATTACTTTTATAACTGATAAATGTGTACAAACAGATATAAATGTATTGACAACTTTTAAGAATATAGACAACATCATGTATTTTCGATTTACTTATTTGTAGAAGATCAATATATAACGTGTTATGAAGTACTTATTGTGTTATATGTTGTAACAAAATGGGTATATTGAAACTTCAATAGTTAATAAATGTGTTTTTTATTTCAATTATATCAACTATAATAGTTATGTGCAGTCCATTATCGATCAATATATTGACAGCTGTGTTGTTTACACTGGTGTATGTAACTGCTTATTTATTATTTAGGAGACAACATGTGATGTAAAGTTATCCAAAACAAGATCTGTCCCTCATAAGTGACGAATGCCCCTGAAAGAGGTGTCTTACAGTCTGTGTTCTCTGCATGTGCTCAACAATTGTGCCATATAACTTTAAAATCCTTCAATGGATGACAGAGTTGCCATGCATACAGTATTCCATTACCTTTAAACTCTAAGTGTGACCTTGACCTCTGAGGTAGGGACATGGTCCTTCAACGCAACACATTGTTTTGATGTGCTAAACATTTGTGCCAAGTTATTTTATATTCAATCAATATATGACAACGTTACAGTCCGGATACGAATGTGGGCATATATACAGGATTCTATTACTTTCAAACTCTTAGTATGACCTTGATCTTTGAGTCCGGACACGAATGTATGTATATAAAAGGATTCCATTACCTATAAACACTAAATGTAACATTGACCTTTGAGGTAGGGACGTGGGTATTACATGACACGTCGTCTTGATGTGCTAAACATTTGTGCCAAGTTATTTTAAAATCAATCAGTACATGACAAAGGTACAGTGCGAACACGAATGTGTGCATACATTGTATATACAGGATTCTATTACTTTCCAACTCTTAGTGTGACCTTTACCTTTAAGGCATGGACATATGTCTTGCACGCAACACGTCGTCTTGATGAGCTGCATATTTGTGCCAAGTCATTCTAAAATCCTCTAATGCATGACAAAGTTACAGTCTATACACTAATGTGTGCATATATACAGGATTCTATTACTTTCAAGTTCTTAGTGTGACCTTGACCTTTGGGGTAGGGACATAGGTATTGCACGCGACACGTCGTTTTGATGTTCTGAACGTTTGTGCCAAGTTATTTTAAAATCCGGAAATGCATGACAAAGGTACAGCCCGGAAACGAAACAAAAGGGCCAAGATGGCCCTATATCTCTCACCTGCGACTTATGACAATATGTGACCAAACTTCAACTCTAAACTATATATCATAAACACAAACATTCTGTTTGACCATGACAAGGCAAAACTGTTGACCAATTTACATGATGATTGGATTGTAAATGTCGACTGTATGGCATACACTAGGTTTTTGACCGGGTGACCTAGTTTTTGACCTCAGATTACTCATATTCATACTCGACCTAAATTTTATGAAGACAATCATACTGACAAAGTTTCATAAAGATATAATGAAAAGTGCAACCTCTGTAGCATACTCAAGGTTTTTATATTATATGACTCCGTGACCTAGTTTTTGACCCTATATAACCCATGTTCAATCTCGACCTATATTTTATCAAGACAATCATACTAACCAAGTTTCATGAAGATCCAATGAAAAATGCAACCTCTATTGCATACACAAGGTTAAGTGTGGACAGACGAGAGACGACGGGCGACAGACATTAGGCACAGATGCTTGGGGTCTGGACCTCATCCCCTTAGGCCTGACCCTCGCCCCTGCTCACTGCAGTACCTTTTTATATACATCCTACAACTGCGTGTTAGCTAACCAATTACAAATGCAAGCCCTTATTCTACTTACCTACTGATCACATGTGTATGGTGACAATGTATATAAATGCAAGATTTGAAACAAATCGATTTCCTCTATCACATCTCACCTTTACTGTTTCTAAAAATAGTAACGATTCGAAAACTTTTGGCCAGTCGTTTTATTTATAAATCTGCTTTAAAATTTACCGCTATATATAGCATTCCCACAAGACGAAATCCCCGCTGTAAACGTAATGGTACCCCGCACACGCTATTTCATATACTGCGATGCGAGGAACCTATTTTTATAACTTCGTATATATACTAAATCTGATTTGTGCGCAAGTGACAGAAGTGTTTTTCCTCGAAATTCTCTTAATTCAACCGTATTTGATGCAATTTGGAGTACGATTTTATTCAGAATATTGTTTTGCATCGGAAAAACCGGTTAGTTATTCCTTATTTACACGAATGCCTTAAATATGCGATTGGATTTTCCAGTTGTTTCAAATCTTGCATTTATATACGTTCCGTACAACATGGGACAAGTATATATTGGGTGGCGAGTCCATACCCCAAGCATCTGTGACATTAGGCGATCACAATATTTCACCTGAGCACAAAGTGCTAAAATGTAAGGACGGACGGTGCGATTTTAATATGCCACCCTTCGGATGCATAATAAAACTGATTCATGCAACTGTATCATGTGTCAAATCCTTTAACCCAATTGCATTGCCAATAAAACCTAGGCTATCATATTAAGTGAACATAGAATATCAAAGTATTTATATATCATTTTAGTGTTCTAATTATATAACGATAACCTGTTAAGCAATAGCTTATTTCATGCACAAGTGAATTCTTAATAGTAGTATTAAAGTATGGTTTAAGGCAAAACTGTTTTGGTCAAATAATAGGGCCCAATATCGAATCACTAATTTGATAACATATAATTTAAAAGGTGTAAAGATCAATATTAAAATGCAAGTGCGGTCTAGCTTAAGCTTATAAAGTCTAGTATATTACATCATCATTGCCTTAATTCTGGAGTTTTGAGGTTTTATTTCTTATACATAATACTAACTAGATAGTTGTTTTTGTCACCAAAAATATGTCTCCCCCATGGCAGTTTGTCAGTTATCATACTGAAACAGGATATCAAAATGACACACAAATCTATTTTAAGCAACAGTGACATTGATCTTGTATTTTTTTTCTTAGAACACTTTAAACAAGAGGGCCATAATGGCCCTATATCGCTCACCTGACTACCTTCGCTATAATACAAGGGGTCATGATTCTAAAATAATTCGTAAAGGTCTACAACACAATATTCAGTAACATTCCAAAAATCTATTCTCTGCCTGTCTGCCTTATGGTTGTTCAAAGTTTTCCCAATATAAGCCTATATGAAATCAAATCACCTCCCCTACTCCTGAGGAGGGTTAATTTTGACCAGGGGTCAAAATTCGGGGTCATAATTTGAACGATCTTGGTAGAAGTCCACTAGACACATGCAAAATATCTAAGCTCTAGGCCTTGTGGTTTCAGAGAAGAAGATATTTTAAGTTTTTCCTCTGCATGGAATGGAATTCTTTGAACAACTTTGATAAAGCTTCATACAAGGAACATCCCTGCAACGTCTCATCAACATTTGGCCCAGTGGTTTCAGAGATGTCTATGAAGGAAATTGTGGACGTACGGACGACGGACGAAGTACGACGGACCCCGGACGGCGAGTGATTTTAATAGCTCACTCTGGCACTTTAAATGCTTAAGTCTCCATTCATCTTTTACTCACCACGTGGCAGCTGCTGCGGCCCGCAATAAAGTTACTGCAAGATAGTTCTTCAATTAATTTAACAGAAGCAAGTCAAGTAAAGTTATATTTATTTACGGAAAGACGGATGTTTTGACAATATAAAATAAGCTCTGTACAGTAGAGCAAGATTGTTAAAATTGTTAAAATACTGATTGAATGATTCAAGATCAGGCAGGGTTACTTTACTTACTTTATAGGGTTTAAAAGATATGTGCCTTTTTTGTCCTGAAGGGGTGTATGCGGCCGACCCCAGCATTTCTCCCATAATGCTGTTAAACTTGAATTATCGTCTAAATGGAGATCTCTAATAGGAAATGCAACCTTTCTAATTTCCAAACAATTTTAGTTTTGCGTGCCAATTAAAAGGTAGACAAATGCGACAAATTCTGCATATGTGGCTTTTCCCTTTTAAAGAGTAAATAGAGGCAGACCTTGTGTACAAGGTCCATTTTGTTTTAGTAGGTTGTTTTTATTGTTTATTAGTTTTTTTGTATTTGAGATTAGTTTAGTTTATACTTACATTTGTATTTGTTTAAGCTCGATTGTGAAGATCGATTGAAACTTATAGAGTCACTCTGGAGTCCGCTTCATGGAAAAACCAAGACTTGTCCCATATGAGGAGGTAGGTCATGCCCCAGTGGGAATACATGCTCGTTGAAATTTCTACTTTCCAATACCGATATATGGTGTTTAACATGTATTTAGATATTTATTGTTGTTAATATGTCTTATATATCGGAACTTGTTGGTCAGTGTTATGAAACGAAACACTTAAAGACAATATAAATATAATGGCTGCATTGAGTTTATTTCCTAACACACACAAAGAAACAAAACAAACAAGTCAAGAAAGCAAAAGGAGTTTTACATTTATTTCATACCTGTAACAGAGCTATTCGTTCATATGAATATTAATCAAGCCAAATTTGACAGGGATTAAATTCTAGATGACTTTCTCAAGTAACCCGGGAGCCACTTGATATGTAGTTATTCAAATCCACTTGATATGTAGTTATTCCAAGCTTGTTAAAATTTGAATATCCTGTTCAGTAGTGAGAGGACGTGGTATTATTTCATAACAAATATTCAAATGCGTTCCGTAAAAGAAGCAAAAATGTATACACGGTTGAATCTTATTTATTATCTTAACAGTATAATTATACATTGGAGCTTAAAGAAATCTTACCAAGTGAGGTTAATCGTATAATTAAGAAATAATACATTTGTCACTGTATTTTATCGTTGAATAAAATACAGTAAAGGAGTTCGGATTCGTATGAATTAAATCACGAGAACGAGGCACGAGTGATTTAATGTTTTGCATCCGAACGAATGACTGTATTTTATTCAACGATAAATTACTAGGATACATTGATTATTTCGATTCTAACTCGTAATTTTTTTTATAAAACTACCCCGAACTTTATTGAACGCGTAGCAGTAAACATTGTAACTTCAAAACGCGAAATGCGATTGGACGCGATTGTTTACACACGTCACATCCTTACGCCATTTACAGAACGTCGTCCTTAGAGAAATTATTTTCATCGTAAAATAAAATACAACTTGTTCTCTATATGTTTATATAGGAAATGCAGATACTCTATTGGATTTTTAAACAATCGTTGAGCATAATTTGTATTCATTAAAATGCAATTCTAAATGTGAGGTACACGTGTACTCATTATCTATGAAGTGTAAGGGATACTACAACTATATAGTTTTCTATAATTGTCGAAGAGTAAAATTAATCTATGCGTTTCAAATATATTCCATGCAAAACTCTGTTTTAGGTATAATATAAACAGTTAAAGGAATAACAATTATGAAATTCTACGTATGAACGTAAAACAATACTCTAACTGCTACATTTTTGGCCTGGGGACTGAAAGTCGCCAAGGCCTAAGTTAGCATACCAGATTTCAAACACTGCAAGGAATTTAACTGTGCTATGTGCGAATAACAACTGTAAACATGCGCTATGCGAAAGTAGTGCAAGACAGACCAGATCAATCTTCTGTTTGAATGTCGCATATGATAAGAACATATTACATACAACTTCAAACGATTGCAGGAAGGTATATAGCTTACGGGCTTCATAACAAATTCTTTTCTGTTTTAGAAATTACTGCGCTGTTAGCTGATTACGGAAGATAATCATTATGCATATCACGGAAAAGTACGGATATTACGGAAATTTACGGAAACGTACGGGGCTCGATATAAGAGTTTGTAGTTTGATTTTCAAATTTCCGATGTTATTTCATTGACAACTTTGTTATTTACGAACGATTACATAATATATTTACCTAAAAATAAATTTCTCTAAAAAAAGATATCATTTACGTACATTCCCGAGAAGGAACTCACGTGATCAAAATCATCCGCCATATATCGGTTTCACCGATTACAACTATAAGGTAACCCAGAATCATTTTTGGTTTTCTCTGTTATACACATTGTACAGTACTTTATTTATATTTCATTGCTGGTGTTGCTTTGTTTATTTCTGTTTCAAGGTTTTGTCCTTGGTACACAATAATTTCCGATCCACATCATCAGATCATATCGCTTGAAGTTGTACAAAGCGCAGATCGAATTATTTTTATTGGTTTAAACAATTTATAATGTTGACTATGTGATTATTTTTCATTTAACGTACGTTTTATAATAAAACAAACTTCCCTGCAACCCATATATTTGTTAATCATTCATTCTGTGTCATGTATTGAATTTCGTCCTCTCCACATTTAGGTAAGGTTCAGCGCAAAACACGTAGGTCAAAAGTTTTTTTTCGGAGAGTTAACCTATAGCCCCCAGGCCTTCAGCGCCCACAGCGCTTTGATTATTAATAGGTGTAATGTATAAAGTTTTAGGTATTTTTATGACCTGGCTATATCGAGTTTTAATCTATATTTACCGTATTAGTCGATACATTGTTGCGGTGTAACGTAACGTCGCAATATTCCAGTGCAAGTATGACTTGTGTGGGTTCATTGAATTGTGTGCTAACTAGATAAAACAAACAAGGCCTGCCGGGCACTTAAGTATTCAAGCTTCGGTAGAAAAATAGTTTCAGAAACCTGAACAGAGCCACAAAAAGACACTAAACAAAAACAGGTACATGATACCGCAAAAACAAGATACATCATACTACAAGATAATTATATTGTAAAGACAATATGAAAACCATACATATAATGGTACCAATCGTGCGAAAATGTACAGTTTGAGATATACTACACTTTACAAATGGAAGCAACAAAAAACGTCTTCCAACAAGCTAGATGAAGAAGCTAACACAAAAACTATATTGTAGAATAAAAATGTTCTCTGCAAAATTCTACTGTACGATATCGTTGTTCCTAAAAGTAAAATTTTGGAAACACCTGCAATTTTGTATGTGACTACATCACAATATATCCAGAAATATGATTTAACTCTTTGTACAACATTCTCTACAGCTAGACTCATTAAATCAGCACTATGTACTTTTTTAAAGAATTATAGCTATATATTTGAATTGGTGACTACTTTGTGCCTGGGAACTGACACCGATAATGATTTGCTATTATGTATATTTACAATAGCTAGCCAACTTTAGTAATTGTATCTGATTAAGGTTTTACTACCCTTGGATCGTTGCCAGTGTTAATAGTAACCTTGAAATCATATCATGATATAAACATTAATCTATCATATGACTAAAGCACTGTCATTACGTTAAACACGCAATTAGGTATGACCTTTTAAGCAAGTGCCGAAAGAACGGCTGCTTGGGATTTATATTTCGTACAAAGACTATAGTATTTCGTAAAATGATAATTTTGGATAAATTTGTTCATTTCATTATTTCGAATTAATGCAAAAAAATATCAGGTTATAAATGTATACATGCAACAGCATTATCAATAAAAAGTAAAAAGTAAGTGTAATGCTCTGTGTAAAATAGATATAGATCTTACAGGTTGCTGACAAGGTGACTCTGTTCGTCAAGTGTATTTTTCATTTTTAAGCAGGTTTTTTTTTTTTTTTTTAAAAACTGCTTATTAGAATGGCGATGTTGTTTGTCGGGCGGGCAGACGGGTGGGCGGTTGGGCGGGTGTCAAACATTGGTTTCCGTTCAATAACTTGAGTTAGGAGTGACCAATTGCAATGAAACTTGGTGTGTAGGTAGCGTGCATCAAGACACAGCTTAGAGTTGTATTTGGGGTCACTAGGGTAAAGGTCAAGGTCACTGTTACTAAAAATAGAAAAACGGTTTTCGCTCAATTACTCCAGTTAGGAGTAACCAATTGCAATGAAACTTGGTGTGTAGGCAGCATGCGTAGAGACGCAGCTTGGACTTGCATTTGGAGTCACTAGAGTTAAGGTCGAGGCCACTGTTACTAAAAATATAAAAACGGTTTCCGCTTAATAACCTAAGTTAGGAGTGACCAATTACAATGAAACTTGGTCTGGAGGTAGCTTGCATGGAGACGCAGCTTGGAATTGCATTGGGATCACTAGGGTCAAGGTCAAGGTCAATATTACTCAAAATAGAAAAAAGCTTTCCGCTCAATAACTCAAGTTAGGAGTGCCTAATATCAATGAAACTCGGTGTGTAGATAGCTTGCGTAGAGACAAAGCCTGGGATTGCATTTGGGGTCACTAGGATTAAGGTCAAGGGCACTGTTACTAAAAATAGAAATATGGTTTCCGCTCAATAACTTGAGTTATGAGTGACCAATTGTAATGAAACTTGGTGTGTACGGAGCTTGCGTGGAGAGGAAATTTATGTTACGGGTCAAGGTAACTAGGGTCAAGGTCAAGGTCACTGTTATTAAAAATAGATTTTTTTTATTTTAGTTTTTAAATCGTTTTAAGCAAAAAATTATTTTGGGTCAAGGTCACTAGGGTCAAGATCAAGGTCAAGGTCACTGTTGCTAAAAATAAATTTTAAAACTTTATTTTTTCAATTTTTTAATTGTTGAAGTAAAAAAAATATTTCTTTGCAGAGGGGGGAGTCGAGGTGACTGTTTTTTTTTAATTCTACAAATTCTACAGGCGCCGTTTAAACCTGCTTTGGCGGCATTGCCGCGTCTTCTTATTTTGTCTAAAAGAAATGGCATGAAGATAAATTCTTCTTCATTAAAGACATATAAGAACCACTTTAGAAATGGATATTGAGATAATCATTATCCTTAGATGTTACCTTACTGAAAAAGTAGCGTGCTACGACGTTGGTTTAATTTCCTTTCACAAGTTATGCTCATTTAGTCAATTAAGTAGTTAATACCCCGCCAAACGAAGTTAGGACGACACATGTAGGGGTCATTTTCCCACAGCTTAGGAGATATTGTGATTAAACTTGGTACATTTTTACCTTGCAAGGTAGCTATGACAAACTTGCTTTTTTTCTGTCGATTTAATAATTGTCTTTAATTTAAAATTCATTTGAAAACCCGTAAGGCCAAATTTCAAACCCAATCATTAAGAAAATCGGTTGCATTTTTTGTCTTGATGATCCCTTATTCATGTTTAAATCAGAATGTTTATATTCCATGATGACCTGTATGACGTATTCGTTATTTGATTATATGTCACAAACTAGATCACGTGGCCAAATCGAATGAAACCCTTTTAAACACAACAGAGACCAGCTATAGAAACATTTTAGTATAACCCTGAAAATTGATTGGAATGTTGTACTTCAAAATCCCTAAATCCAACTTGAAATATGAACACATCGGTCAAAAATCTTAATCACCATATTAAAACAAAGGATGCCGGTTGGAACTATCCAGAGGCTATGTTTTCCATTTAATTCTTACGATTAAAATTTTCGGAATGTTTCTTTCTATGATACACATGTAAAGTTTGAAACACAGTCACAGAGCGTGGTTTCAAGGATTTGGGTCAGCCGAATCCAGTACTTAATAGTGCTATAGCTTTTTAAAACACGGAACTTAAAACTGTAAACGTTAAATCAATAAGTAAGCAGTAATGGGAACTAAAACTGCCACACATGTATGATAGCATGTATGGGTATATACACCCTCAAATGTGGTCGTTATTTGATATTTTTGATATAGTTATAACTACAATATATGTTACAAATAGAGTAAAGAAACACTTGGCAGTCAAAGAAAACAGCAGATTGAAATATGAACAATATTTATTTTCACATTGTCAAGAAAAAGTATCAGTATTATGAGTATGTGGCTTTCACCATCAACATTCTCTATTTAAATAGTACCTTACACGTGCAAACACTAAGAGTCAAGGATACATCCTTATAATTTTGTCGTCTGATATGTCATTTCTAAAAGTTTGATAATTCGATTTTGATACAATAGATATATGTACACCTTTTATTGTTCGAGCAAAAGGATGTAAATGACTATGAAATTGATCTGAATAGACCGCCAGGGAATTCGAGAGATCGAGAGATCGGGGTTCGAGGTTTCGAGGGTGGAATAATATGATTTATATAGAGGTTTTGCCGGGACCGTTGGCTGGGTTCGAGCGATCGGTTGTACTCGAGCGAATGAAGTTCGAGCGAACGAAATTTGACTGTACATGTATATAGCATAATTGCAGTATGTTTTACTTAATTAGAATTATGCCTATTTAATATAACCAAACAAAATACCCCGGCAAATATGAGTGATAAACACACGTCTTAGTTTAACATATATATACTTAAAAGCTGGAAATATACAGTGGAACCTCTCTACAACAAACACCAGTCAAAGCTGATAAAAGTGTTTGTTGTTTGGCGGTTGTTCTTGATGTCTTTCGTCACACAATTGCTCATTAAACTGTCACATTTAAGTCAGGTATTAGACAGTGTTTTTCTTCGAACTTTCAAGACACGAATGCCAGGTTTGTGTTCTTTCTCTCCTGTTATGACTCTATGCCATATTCAGGGGTTAGACATATTTCATACTGACGTGAGTTTTCTCATCACTCATGCTATAAAAGCTGATTGTGGTGGTGATGTGTGCTTTCGTTTGTCCAGACGCTTGTGCGTGTAAATGGTTCATGCCAAGGCAATGACGACATAGTCGGGGCAGTCAGATGTTTTCTCACACATACCGGTTGTGCCTAAAGAGAAAAGGAGGAAGTAACGCAATTATTCAATGTCTTTACATATCCGTACAGATACTTGAAATCACTTATTTTCTTCAACTGGGCGCGCTAGTAATTAATCTTATTAAAGTCAAATAATTGAGTTGATAAAACTATGATGAGAACTATGATGTAATTATCTGAGTGCAAACTCACAGTTAATTGTTCTGGCTATTACTACACAATTATCCCGAATCCGCAAATGAATATGTAACTAAATGGAACGTTAAAATCAAATAAGTAATAAAAATGATTGACCATCATTATTTAATTAAAACTGACAGTAAGGGAAATGAAGTAAGCGACTTTTAAAGTTTTAGAATGGATGAAGAATAGAAAAGAACTTTAAGAACACTTGTGTAATAGCAAAAAGTATTTATGTTTCGTTGTAAATTAAAAAAAAAATATAGCCTATAAATACATTCCATAATATGATCAAGGATATGCTAAAAGAAAAGCAGATACTAATATATTGAGATTCTCTTCTGTTATGAATCAATACCGCATTGTGAACAGATTATGAACAGATATTATTTGGTACTTCTTGCACGTATTGTATGATTAAGTCCATGTAATTGTAAAAAAAGGATAAATATTTACAAAATGTCAGATATCTAAAAGGAAACTTTACATATCTGATACCATGAAGTCAGAATGCAATGCAAAACTTAGTCACAGTTAAATCTAATGTTTAAAGAGACTTACCTCTTTCATCATCATAGAAGACAATTCGAATATATATGAATCACAAGCCTTCTTAGTACTGGAAGCGATAGTTTCACATTTAAATCAACGTTTCTTACTCCTGTTGATACTTTTCGCTCCATATGACAGCGTTCGTAATAAAACTTATCGCCAAACATCCGTAGACGCATCCCAGCTTCCTTTTGTTTAGTAGGTACCATAGTAAATTTGTCACTATCATCCATATTGCAAAACAACAATATCTATTGGTTAAAGGTTTAAACCGACCGCCTGTTTAACAACCGCAAACGTGACACTGTTTACATTTATTGACAATCAGATTGTGAAATAATTGTTCAAAAACAAAAATAAGTCTTTTATAGTGCGCCTGTGCCAAATCAAAAAAATAAATATAGTTAATAATCTTATATCAGTTGTTCATCTTTCAAAACTTAAGTGATTTCAGATAAAAATAGTATAAATTATTAGTCATCTAAACTTGCAGAAATCTGCGACTCAATGTCCATTTATTTGTAGAATTTGATCTAACCTTGAAATGGTTTACTTTCAGGTAAACCAATTACTGGACTGCTAAGGGGGAATTTGTTAACGACAACGCTGTGCTGTTTGAAATGAAAATGCACAATATAATATAAAAGTAGAGAAAAAAGATTCACGTTTGAACTATTTATTTCTCCTTCAAAGGTATTGATTTAGAAAAACCTGATTGATTTAAATCCCAATTTAAACGTTTATTTCATTTTGAACTTTACATTGGTAAGGTGTAGTATGCGTATATATCCTTGTAATTATTTAATATTTGAAATTGACAATGTTAAAAGGAACGAAGAAAACCCATTTATTAAAAGGTCAATTTAAATTGACTAATTTTACTATCATAGACCACTGGACCCGTGACAATGTTTATATTTAAAGCTTGTATATATATATAGTCTTCATTTCATAACAATATTTATACAAACAACACTTGGTCATATCGTTTGGAGTTTCTGTTCAGTAACATTTGTTTATAAGATAACGTGATTAAGTTCACGAATTTGGTATGTAACGAGACTTACACGTCAGTCATAGTATTTTTCGAATCTAATAATGGTGTTGAAAACATTGTTGTTACATGTGTTCATTTATTGCGTAATAATCTATTAATATGATTCGGTGATAGTGGCATATAATTCAAATGTAGAACGTAGGCCTAGTAAATTTTCCATTATTACTTCCGCAAACTTTTCCATTAGAACTTCCTTATCATGCTTTTGATCAAATTAGTCCAATTTAGGTCAGATATATAAAAAATATTATCATTTTATTTTGAAATTCTAAATTTAAAACTGCAGAATTCCCCTGAATTTTAACCAAGTATATAAACAAACCCCATAATTATTTTGTTTCGAAATAAAACTAACAGCTAAAAAAGAAGAAATAAAGGAAACAAAATCAGTTCATAATAACAAAATCATTCAAGTGACTATTAAAATGAGTTCACAAGAAGTAAATATCTGCGCTGATAGTGTATTTGGGAATAACTCGGAACCTGAGATTGACTCAAAATATTTACAGCGTCGCGTTTCTAAGCAGCTACGTTTGATAAGTGAAGATTTACAACGGCAATATCAAGAGCGACAAGGAGGGACCAGTGTGATTCACCGACTTTATGATACCGTTAACGAGATGTTTGATTTAGCCAGAGAAGGACTTATTCTGCTGTACAATTACAGACATTTTTTGATGTGACAATGGAAATCGGCAGTTTATTTAGAGAAGTTTCATGTGTTAACCTTCACAATTTATTAATCTACATCATGCGAGAGGGAAAGGCCAGGCAGCGATGAGGTAAAATGACGACTTTCACTGGAATAATCGTGGAACAGAGCATATGCTTAGGATTCAATAATAACTTTATCTTGACTGTCTAATTATAATAATGCTAACTGAAATGGACCAAGAGATGAAGGAGGAGAGTTAATAAGGCAGAACAAATACTACGTTTGTTGTTTCGTTTTGACAAGAAAGAAGATTAAGACAATTAAACTATTTAATATCTTACTGTTGACATTCTACGTGGTTCAAAATTTACAGGGAAAGTAATTCAATAAATGCTTTGTTAAGCAGCATAATTAAACTAATGGATGTTCTATCTAGTTCATTTTATAGCAGATAAATGTGTTAAAAACAGATATTTATGTATTTGGTATATTTAAAGAATAATGACAAAATTATGTATGTTTAAAGTAGGTCAATATATAAAATGTTATGAAGAACTTATTGTTTTTATATGTTATAACAAAACACAGTACACAACTTGAATAGTTATTAATTGTCTGTGTTTTGTATTTCAATTATATAGATTATAATAGTTATGTGCAGTCTACTATCAATTAACATATGAACAGCTCTGTTGTTTACACTGATATATGTAACTGCTTAATAATTATTTAGGAGATAAAATGTGATGTAAAGTTAACCAAAATAAAACTGATTGGTGCAACTGTATCATGTGTCACATCCTTTAACCCAATTGCAATGCCCTCTGCACTGATTTTAAGTAATACATAAAACCTAGTCTATCATATTAATTGAACATAGAACATCAAAGTATTAATATATCATTTTAGTATTCTGATTATGTATCGAATATTCGTAATCTGTCAAGCAATAACTGTTTTCATCGACAAGTAAAGTTAATACTATTATAAAAGTGTAATTAAAGGCCAAGCCACTGTTTTTTCTTTGATTGTTTATAAGTCCTGGCCGACCCTGGCACTTCTCCCTAGTTGAACTTGCCAATACTCATGACAAGTGCAGGTTTAAGGGAGAAAGATGCAGATACGAGGGAATCCGGGTACCAGACCCTAGCTCTTTTTATGAATAGATCCCTTGGTTCTTTTACATGCCCGGTGTATTGCGCCGATACATGTAAGACTACCTCTGGGTTTCTAACAACTTCATCTCTAGATGGGTAGGAAGCACTGAAAAGCGCTTCTGAAATTTCCAGTGCCCCGGCCGGGATTCACACCGAAGACCTCTGGATTGGTAGTCCAGAACGTTAAACACTCGACCACCGCACCACACACTTCCACTGTTTTTATGGAATTATTTATTTCGCATAATGTCAGAATAATGATTATATGTGAGGCACATTCAATAATTTCAGACTCATCATACTTATATTTAATGAACAGTCTTACAAAAATTTCCCAACCACGAGCTGAATTCCGGGCCATTCATCCCTTTTGTGAAAGAACCACCGTGACGTCAGCTGAACTTTTTGTAACTATGTAAACAAAACACAACGTAAGCAAAAACAACCTATCGATCAAAACTGCTATAATCAGCAACAAGTTTGTTTTTAGACGCGTATTGCGTGTAACGACAAATGAAGTATCAAACTTAGTGTTAACGATGTTAGAAAAGTAATTTTTCAACAATTTGAATGCTGGGAAGTTTGGCTTATTGTAACAAGTCTTTATTTATCAAGATGGATAAAATATGCCACTGAAAACCTTCGGCAAAAAAAAAAGAAATCGAAACTAGCACATGATCCCACAAATCGAACGATATTAAGAAGCTAACACAAAATTGAGTACTTGTAGTACAATTATTATAAAGACTTATTAAACACCGGAGACAAATTTATTGCATCCATATGGGTTGAAAAGCTCATGTTGGCATACACAATACATTAAACAAGACATGTAGCAAAAAGAGGGCGAGAGCAAAACACGGAGAAGGTAAAAAGTAAACATCTGACACGTTGAAACGGTAAACACTTTAATCTAACTTATATTTGTTTTTATGAAAAACTATCTTAAAAATTGCTCTTGCTCTTGTTCTCCCCACAAACTACATACAAACCAGATTTCATTGCAATTGGTAACTATTGAGCGGAAACGATTCTACAATTCCGGGTCACTGTGACCTTGACCTTTGACCTTCTAATCTCAAAACCATTAGGGGCCCTCTACCGGTTATGACCAACCTCCACATCAAGTTTCAAGATGTTAGGCCCAAGCGTTCTCGAGTTATCGTTCGGAAACTATTTTAATATTCCGGGTCACTGTGACCTTGGCCTTTGACATACTGACCCAAAAATAAAAGGATACCTCTGCTGGTTATGACAAACCTCCACATTAAGTTTCAGGATCCTAGGCCCAATCGTTCTTGAGTGATCAGGCAGACGGACGGACGGACATACAGACATTCCGACATACCGACCGACCGACATCTGCAAATCAATATACCCCTCTTCTTCGAAGGGGGCATAACAAAAACAAAACTTTGTTGCGAAAATGAAAGTCAATTCAAGCCGCGTATTGACCAACGTCCAGAAACATTTCTGTTGAAGATCTTAAATTCTTAGTGTAAAATGTAATGACAAAACACTTAATTCTTATATGAGCCCTATAAATCTACATTCAGTAGACACCAATCATGATTTTTTTGTAGAAACTCTATCAGCTCTTTCCTTTTACGCAAAAATGAACCCGAATTGACTATTTCCATAAACCTTAACCTGCGCATAATTAGCATGGCCCATGGAATTTGAGACCAAGGCTGTGATTGGTCAGATTTTTACTGGCGGGAATAAACATCATTTGTGTGACAGCTACCCTACCCTTGAGTAGATGAGCTGAACATTTTCATTATTTACTTGATATCATTGGTCTTCGTAAGTGTAATAGATCCCGTCCGGACGTCTCTTTATTTGCTTACACAGAGGCGTACAGGTTTCATAAGCTCGAACCAAGTGCAGCTTTTCCCAATGTTTAGGTACATGATATGTTTAAACAAAAGTCATTGTCTTTATTGATATCTTAATCCTAAGACTATCTTTAATTTCATTTCATGATATTGCTTTTGTAACACACTTTTGTGTGAAGCATGATCGAATAAGCAACGACCTTGTTTATGTAAAAGAATATTTTAGCCATAAATGCAAAATGATAAGAGCTGACTAGTCATTTCTAACTTAACATCTATACGTTTTATGCTGCCGTTTTAGTTACTACTTATATTTCATTTTGTAATGTTCGGAAATCTATTATAGGACTTTAGTTTTTCTGATTGATATGGAATATTATCGAGTGCCAGATAAGAAATGTCGCACAATGAGTAAACATTCTTAGTATGAATAAAACGCTATATACATGTACTATACAAACAATAGCTGTGTCACACAGTATACAGGTTTTTCTTTTAGACGGACTAGTTCACACAATTGGGTTAGTATAGTATAAGTACATCACCTGGTTTCACATTTAAAGCCATGCAACCCAGAATTTCTGTTTATTAATAGAAGTATGGAAAAAATGTTGTACTGTGCTTTCATCTATTTTTGTAGTAGTATGTTGTAGTATGTTTATATCTAATACGTAACATGGCCTGGTTATTGTATATGAACAGCTGATCGTATGAATTGCGTCATATAATTAAGTTTAAACGTAATACATAGCTTCCTTGGAAGTTTTAAACAAAAACAAAAAAGTGTAGTATTTTAGTTCCTCTTTATGACAATGCTATAAACATGTTGTTTAGAGTTTTTAAAATATTTGATCAGTTTGTTAAATCAAATTTATTATGCGGGACATTTGATATATAAAATTTGGCTATGTTTGGCTATGTTTGAAACTTTTAGCTACATCGCGTTTACCTTTAATATTAAAGATATTTGTAACATTACAAAATATCATCATTAATACCAATACAATTATATACATGTAGCCACATTTAGAAGAAGACGCTGTATTACATGCACTTTCTTATCTGCTGTATGATTTAACCACCTTTATGTAGGTCAAACATATAAAACGAATTCATACTTCATTTTCTAATTTTATATCTACATCATTCTAGATGAGGATCCCATTGTGTTGTAACTCAGTTTATAAGCCGAGACGTGGTTTATTTTGAAAACAAAACTTACTTTTCGGGAATTAGAAAGTGCTAGAACTTTAAGTTAGGATCTAAGAAGACTATAGATGTTTACTAAAATGAATTCACACGAAATGAATGCCTGCAACGATAGAGCAGATAAGAATCATTTTGAACCTGAGATTGACTCAAAGCATTTACAACGTCGTGTTTCTAAGCAACTTAAGGTGATAAGTGACGACTTTCTACGACAATATGACGAGAGACGTGAAGGAATCAGTGTGATTCCGAAACATTATAATAGCTTCGATAAGATCTTTGATTTAGTTAGACTTGGACTAATATTCCTATATATTCTAATTTATAGATATTCTTTGGATTGACAATACACCTACAACAATTGCCGTATTAAGAAAAGTATCAGGTGTATACCAGCATAGACTGATTTCGTTATACGACAGGATCGAATAATGTGATTACCTGGGTCAGGTATCGATGCGAATTTCCGAAGTTCGGTGATATAGCAAGGCGAGACAACAGTTGTTTTAGAAGTTTCTATCATAACAATTCAAATCAACAGGCCAATAGTGGACGATGCGGTGTACTATACAGGCAATGTTGAAAGTTACGATGGTGTTTTTTTACTTTACAAATGCTTTGTTCAGAACATTTTTTTACTATTTATGTATGCAGGACGTTGTGTTCGACTTTGCAATTCGATTCAAACATCACAAGCAGGGACATGGAGTATGATCTAATTAAAAAAAACAACAGATTATTTATATGATAAAGCTGATTTTCAAGACTTCAGACAATGT
>JAFMSR010002287.1:0-24979 GCA_022818135.1 Saxidomus purpurata
GAGAGTACATGTTCGATAAAGAACTCGCATAGAGACATACTCATAGCTCCTTGACATACAAATCCGCAAGTGATGTATGCAATACAGATACTAGTGAATGATTTTTTACAACTTGAATTCACAAAAAAAAAAAAAAAACAGAATACATTTTTAAGATCTTAAAATTGTTATATATGAATTATTTTAAATGTATACGTTGCAAAGCCATAAAAGCGTTATGGCACTGGTTAAGCAACAATATATTTGTAATGTGATGTCTTAATGTACGTGAAAGTATCTGAAAAATAATAATTGTGGTAACATATTTTCGGCATTCAGACGTGCCCCAACTGCTTTAAAATAACTTCTGTGAAATAATAAATTGATATGATTTGTAATGATAATGTGTTTTGTATGGAAATAAAAAAATATTAACAATATTCAATGTCGTTACCTTTGATTAAAAATAAATATATGCCCTTTCACTTAAACTTTGTAAAGTTTGCTGAAAAGATACACCATACTGAGCACACAGTTCCTTTTGGATTATGGGCCGTTAAACTACTCCCTCTAAAGAATACGGTTGAACTAGTCTTAGCTGTCATCCATACTGGTTTTCTTCCAATTGACCAGTTTTAATATTAGATACACATGTAATAAAAAGCTGCATCTTTTAACCATTTAACTCTTTTTCTACCTATATTTTTACAATAGGATCTTCTGACTTCCAATTTGGGCAAGCCTATTTCTTTATATAGGGATGTTTTGTAGAATTCTGCTCCAAAAGTCTTAAAACTTAAATCCTGAGCAGATGATATTGTATTTGTCGTCTGCCCCGGACTGGAGTGTTGGCACGAATGGGTTAAGTGGCCGGTTTTCATGCACCTTTGACCAGTAGCTTAACCCATTCATGCCAAGTATCTACTAAACTTTCAAGCAGCTATGACACATGCAGGATTTAAGTTCCTAGTTGTTTTGATAAAAACAATCTGCGAAACACTCCTAAAGAAAAAGAATTGCCCAAATTGGAAGTCAAATATGATTGTCAAAATCTAGGTATAAATTGGGTTAAATAAGGTTTGGTTGTATTTTATATAACCCTTTTCTCTACCAAAACAGTTAGGGTTACACACATTCAAATTCTAATGTGGTACTTTGATAATAGTGAATATAGTCCGGAGAATAAACTGTCTAACCTCCCTACAACGACACCTCTCTAGAGCAACAACCTCCATTTACTTTCCCATTGTTTTAATTATATAAGGAATCGACATCTCTCTACAAAAAAACTCATTTTGCGTTCCCAAGGGTGTACGCTCTTGAGTGGCTACACGGTAAAGCGTTAAATCTGATAAAAATATATAGATTATAGAGCCGGTTGCTCTATATGCGAGTGTTGAAATGTTCTACAGTTGGGCCATAGCCGAAATACGGTTAAACTGGGCGTAAAACTCATACAGCTGAGCCTGATAGTGGTAACATGAACTCAGCGCCAACATGTCCTTACCCTTCTATTCAAAATGAACGTGTCCTTTTTTCAACTTGGGCAGTACCATTGCGTGTTCAAACGGGTGCTCTCACTGACTGAATAGGGAGCATTGGAGATCATAACCTCAGGGAATTACAGTCTGAGAACACTGACATCTTCTTGAGTGGCAACTTTTGACGCATTCATTTAGGGTTCTTTGAATGTACTTGTACTAGTAAATACAGCAGATATATACTGCAATGTACATATAGTTTAAGTGAGACAAACGCGACAATATATGCTACTCAACAGGCCAATTACTACATGTATACCTGAATGTCGCAAGAATCGATCAGACATTTTTTGCCTCATGCGACTTTCTTTAGAATAAACATCGTAACTTCGGATGATCGCGTGATGCTCATTTTGATGATAGCGCGTTACGCGATATCACAATGTGTATGACCTAGGTCTGACAGAATTAAGGACATATACACATCAATATCATGACTTTACCATGCTGGAACTGCTTCGTTTCTCTATGCCACAAGAGAACTAATTCATTAAATTATGATATAACTTGTTTCTGTTCCGTTTATTACTACCGCTGGACTAACTTCCGTCTTTGGCCGTTCGAATGGTCTGCCAGGGCTACCTGGGTATTGTTGCTTTGTCTAAATGTTTTAGCGGGGCGGAGGAGCCAGAATAACTGTAACATATAGATGAGACTAAAACCGTTTACAGTCACAGTTTTTGACGTGACTTCAGATGTTGATTTATCATTACCGAGCAAAGAAAAGACAAAGTGAAAAAGAAGAGGTTTGAGAAATGTATTTGAAATAAATAGTACATTTTAAACGCAGCATGTATATTGTTTTTACATTGTATGATTATAAATTTGTGTAAATGTATTTTTTGCCTTTGTGCAGCGGTAGCGTGTTTGCCTTGGTTCGACCCCCCACCAGCGCCAAGTAGTGGTTGTGTCCTTAGGCAAGACATAATAATTCCACCTTATCCTTTTTTTTTTTTTTTTTTCCCCCCCCCCCCCCCCCCTCTCTCTCTCTCTCTCTCAGAAACACAAAAAAAAATCATTTTTAAAACAATGCAGGGTCAAAAGGAGTGTGGGTAGTTTGAATCATGGTTCGTGGGTCGGTCAGGTTATAATCAATCTGACAAACACTTCAAAGCTGATATAGTCTATCCATTGACACATAAACCTATAATATGCAGTCATAGTATGTAGACTTTGAATTATGTCATCGGCATAATTCGGGTGCACATACTAGTACATTTACTAGTACATCACTGCACACAATACAAACTGTCCACTATAAATTAAAATTTTCACGAAATAAAAATCGTATGTCTCCCACACTTATGCCTTCCGCTTCGAGCAAGTGAATCTAAGATATAGTGTGCACAACTTGACTTCATACTGATGCTTCCTGCAAAATTTTATGACAATCCAGTAATGGGTTTTGGAAAAAAAGCACGGACAAAATTGTCTGTTTTCAATACTCTGTGACATTGACCTTTGAGCTAGTGACGCCAAATTATAATATGCACAACTACACTTTATACTGATGCTTCCTGCAAAGTTTTATGAAAATCCAGCTATAGGGTTTAGAGAAGAAGCACGGACAAAATTTTAAGTTTGTAGATCTCTGCGACCTTGACCTTTTTAACTAATGACCCTAAATCATAACATGCAAAACTCCACTTCCGGCAAAATTCTATAAAATCCAGCGAGGGGTATTGGAGATAAAGCACGGACAATTTTTTTCTGTTTTCCAGTCCCATTGACCTTTGAGCTAGTGACTCCAAATTATAATAAACACAACTAGACTACATATACTGGTTCTTCCTGAAAGGTTCTATTAAAAAAATCCAGCAAAAGATATTAGAGAAGAAGCGCGGAAATTTTTTGCTAAACATCAGTATGTCATCTAAGTACGCCAAAATCTTCAAAGTCCTATAACTCATACAAAAATCAATGAAGCGAAAATTCCTGAGAATTTGCACAACTACACTTAGTACTGAACGTTTCTACCAAGTTTCAGTAATATCAATCCAGGCGTATAGGAGTTTTGCGGACAAACTTTTGTGACAGACAGACTGAGAGACAGACAGCAAATAATCAATATGTCTCCGCACCACTAGGCAAGAGACATTGTCACTATGACCGATCAGCTGGATTATTTAATTGTAAATGGAACTAACATATTAAAGCCTTACAGTGAATATCGTATCGAAATTCACTAACTGATGTGTCATAAAACAGGTTCAACCACGTAACGAGGAAAACACAAGCTGAAAGGCTGATGGAAGAGTTGCACGACTTAAACGTGGACAACTAAATGGTGATGGATGTATAAACGCAAAATTAGTACTGAGAATATTTCAATTTGAAATGAAATAGGTCTAGTCCATCAGTCATAAAAGAATGAATACTTAAAAGCAGTTTAAACAAAGTCGAACTACCTTTTTCATCATATGTTAGACAGAGTATATGAAGAGAAAACTCAACAAAAGATATATGTACAACAGAGAGTATTACAAAAACGCGTTTAATATGTTAAAAAGGAGATGTTCGGGGCTTATGTCAGTCTTTTGTCTGAAAATTTATTCATAATTATGACGTATCAAGTGACAATTTACATGGAGTATTTGCAATGTTACTTAATATTGCAGTACTACTGTTATACAAGTATCGGACAATGGTGATTAACTTATCTAAGTTATATGTCATTAACTGATAAACAAGTCTATCCTACTTTCATACCACGGCTTTTATCGAGTGAATGAAACTGATTAGAGACATAACTATAACTATGAAAAAGAATAAAATATTGTCAATGAATGTAGTTTTTTTTATATAAATCCTTTAAATAAAACATATCACTTTTGATGGTGGTAAGGTATCCAACTCGAACATGTACGTGTAGTAAAGACCCACTGGCTGACATTTCTACAGGAATTAGACCATCATGTACATGTATGGTCAAAAGCACTAATTATGGGTTTTTATGTTAAGTCGTGTCCACATTCTCCTTGTGTTCTTGTCACAAGATATTTCTTTTTTCCAAAGACAATTTGTTTAAAAGTTATCTGCCTCTTTAGAAGAACACAGAATACTTGTGATAAAAGTGATAAAAATTGAGGTCAAGAACGTTAACTAAAATCAGACCACAATCTGATGTAATCTGTAACAGGTCAATAAACGGGAATTCGATGTGCACTTCAGTGTTTGAAATGTTATTATCACCAAAAAAAAAAGATTTTCAGATGACGTGTTGCACCTATCCTCAACTAGGCAAACAATTGCGCAGATTGTCCCTTGTCTAACTAACAAACAGTACTGTCACGTACCGATAGTTATACAAGCAATTCACCACGTCTATTCGGCCGCATGAAAAAATAATAAGATAGAATACACTGATAAATAAGTAGATTAATAAGTAATAAAAGAGTAAACTAAAGAAAACTCAGATGAAATATTTGAGTTTGTCGAAACCTTGGTGACAAAGTATGTTCCACGCATATTCGAATCGATCCCAAAGGAACCCTATTTTTAGATTTTAAGAAATGTGACTGAAGGCAGCTCCCTTGGTTTTTATGTGTTTTTCTTTTCTCGTAGAGAGTACCAACCGTAAGATAAAACGTTTAAGTCAACAATGTCCACACATAACATGAACCCGATCGTGAGCATTATTCATAATCCTCAACAAATTAAAAGCAAGTGAATCAGGCCGAGTGTAAAAATGATAATACTCTTGACCGTATTTTCAGTAAATGATTTTGTATACCCGTCGACTTTTTTTTATCAGCTGAACATGTTGATCCCGGATGATCCAAGCGCGAAGGACATTTGAACCTGTTGATTTGTAACATATTTACTATCTAACTCTTCCAGGTATGTATATTGTATGCCCTACATCGTGATTTATTTTACAATAGCTCTACATGAAATGCGCGGACATACATTTCTATGAGTTATCAAACTGAAATGTTTAATAGTTAATAGTAGAACAGTTGTAAATGCTGAAGAGAAGTACCCCGATGTTTATTAGGCAAAGTCCATTACAACTATTTTCGGACGCACTTATTTTTATATCACAGCAACAAGATATATTTAATCTTAAAAATAGGTTTTTTCTTCAGGCTGTCACATTCAGGACACAAAATATATTGCCTTACACGGATAAAAGCTGAAGAAACACAACTGACATCTCGCAATAAAGTCCTTCTTCCTTTAAAGATATTTTTTTTTAAAGAAAACAATACCTTTTCAATCACATAATTTATCGCTTAAGCAAAACTAATTTACTTCTTCTAAATTACATGAATGATATTATTCCAATTTTCCGCTAGAATAATAATCTCAATAATTTTCAAGCAGACAAACGAATTATTGTGGCACACATATTTACAAAGAATGTAACTGATCTACCTAGAGATAAAAGATTTTGTTCCAATTACGTTCACTTTTTGTTCGTTATAATACACCTGCTCTTTATCATCGAGATAATTAAGAAATTTTCAAACGAGTAACAATTGCATATAAACCATACACGTGGTGAATATCAATTATTTCGTTATAATTTGTCAAAAATATGTCTCTGATTTTCAGTCTGATAATTCCCCCGTCAAGTTTTGATTTGAAACATTCTTGTTTTTGACAATTGTTACAGTGTAGTTTAAAGTTTGAAAGAAATATAGTGGAGACCGAAGTTCCCAATTATAAATTTCATGTTTTTATTACATGTATGTCCAAACAACAGGATATATAGTAAAATATAAATATTAAGTTCCGTATACTGTTAAATATGGCATCTAAACAAGTTTCTAGCAGGATAGTAAAAACTAAAACTGTATCGCAAAACAACCAGGAAACAAAACTGACAATCCAGAAACATTCATCCAAAGCAAAGCAGAATAAAGAGTCACCAAGACGTCCATCGCCGGTTCACAAAATAATCAAGTCGTCAAGAGAAGACCATCGGTCAGAAAACAATAGACCGGCGTCTCTTTTTTATCAACGTCACGCAGACGACTTAGGAGGACACAAATCTCCCTCAAAACGGAGCAGTACTACAACCAACCGAGCGTCTCCCGTGATCATAAATGATCTCTTACATGGAAGTAATCCGTCTAGAAATAATTCCGCAGTAAAACAGGTAGTTACACCATCTGATAATATTGTTGTTAGCAGGAAAGGTACAGCATCCGCAGAATCTTCAACAATGCACAGGGATTATATATCACATCGACTTAGTTCTGCAGCAAACACAAGCAAACAACTTCCCGAAAATTATTCAATAGTGGACACTGGTAAAGTCGACTCGCCAAATACTACTGATGTTAAGAGTGGAGACGGTACTCAAGAAAGCCAATTGATTACTGACAGGGAAAGAGACACTGTGGAAAATAATAGATACAAACAAGGCAGTGAGCACAATGATGATACTGATACTGCAAATAGCTTTGTACTTGATACGACAGACTGGCAATCGAGAAAAAATCTAGCGGAAAAGAGAATTTGCTCGCCGTCAACACATTGTTCTGCAGTTTGTTGGAGTGATTCATTGTGTGAAGGTGATTCTGCAATAAAAAGAACAAACGCTCACTCAAAAAGTAATTCTGCGACATACAAAACTGATACTCCGTCAAGAAGTAATTCTGCACTGTACAGACTTAACACGCCTTCAAGAGCTAATTCTGCGCTGCAAAGAATTGACACACCGACGAGAAACAATTCTACACTGTACCGAACTGATGCGCCGTTAAGAAGCGATTCTGCATTTTACAGAACCGAAATTCCGTCAAGAGGAAATTCCACATCATACAGAACTGGCACACCAACCAGGAGTATTTCTGCAACGTATAGAACAAACAGTCCGTCAACAAGATGTTCGACCAGTTACAAAACACACACAACGTCAAGAAAACAAGTCATGTTCAAGACTAACGAAGAAACAAAAGAAATGAATGAAATAGATACGACAGAAATTATTCAAGGAAGTAGGATCGGAGCTCCGATAACAAGTGAGCCTGAGTCACTGAACGAAGCTGCAGAGGATTCTACAAGAGACTCTACAAGAGCCAATAGGACTGACATACCATCTAGGGGTTCTTCGTTAATGCTTGGCTCTGCTAAGGTCAGAAATAAGAATGACGTAGAGACACTCGAATTGCATTTTGACGAAACAGACTATTCACACCTTGTGACGCAGAAATCTTCAAATATGTTCGATATCAATAGCACCACATGCTCTAATACTACAGAAGAGAGGAAACTATCGCCGAGATCTGTTGAAGTTCAATTGCCCAAGACATATATTACAAGGACTGGTTCTTTGTTTCTTTACAGTGACGGAAGAATAGTGAAAGACAAACAAGAACATTCGGTAATCAGCCGAGAAAATGACAGAAATATAGAAGTGTGTGGTCGGAAAATGGCTCAACGCACGCTTGTTCCTCAGGCCTATCCCTATTGGGGGAAACTAGTAAACAAGAAGAATTCGGTTGATAACAGGAATAATACAGGTACAGTCTATATCTTACATAAGTTTGAGTATTATGATAATAAGCATGAAAAAAGCTGTCATTGTCCACGTATGCTGAAAAATTTAGTTTCTTCAAAAACATCTAAAATGTCTATAAATTAGATAGGAGCTTCAATGTATAAACTAATAAATATATTAACGTTATAGAAAAATAGTTGTTACATTATTATGTGTATGCATCGCAACATGACACAAAGGGGTAAAACGATTTTCATTTTAAGTACAATTTCGTATTTTTCTTTCGTAAATTTTCGGTTATCATATCAACTTTAGGCTTTAACTTGGTGTATGAGATCGATCTGAATACGTCGTTGGGAAGAAATTTGTTTTTCTAAGATTGTTTTACCTCAACTATGAATGAGCGGTGTTATGTTTAACGCGTTTGGAGGCCTACTACATGCATTAAAACATTTGCTCACAATTTTTCAAAATTTAGAACAATACATAATTTTATATAGCTTCCTCGGAAGTCAAAAATGATGGGTCCATAAAGAGGCCAAGGCGAGTAATAAATAAACACCCTTTATAATTATTCAAAACTTGATGCTGTCATTTTGTCATAAAGTTTAACCATTTTTTTCCCAATAGGATGCACCAGAAAAGATCAGCAAAAATATATTGGTATAAACAGCCGAGGCAGCAACAACAACGCGTATTCATGGAACTATACAGTGCTCCCTGTAAAGTTGATCAATGCTGACGAAAACATAGACATCAAAACGGTAAACAATCTATCGGACGCTGTACTAGCATATAGAAGCAAGTCACCCACTACCGAGGACAGATATTTAACCATGATGCAACAGACACGTAACGGAAAAACACAAGCGGAAAGAATGACCGGAAAAGCTAAGCAATTTAAACGGCTTTCCACTTGGACGAATAATTGGCTACAAGCTCATAGTTCAGCTACATTTAATGACAACTCTATAGTCAGTAACGGACAGCGAAGTTCTGAAAGCCAAACGGCAAAAGACCTAATTGCACGGTACCGAAAATCCCTAAAACTTTCTAAATTTTGCCGGGCTCCGACAAATACACCGTTGGTTGCTTCAAAGCGATAAACAAATCAAAGTATCATTTCAGCTATAGGAGATTTCCTAATCCATGTACTAATTTTACCGCACAACTAGAGTAAATTTTCTTTGTTTAAATTATTTGTATCAAGCACGCTTTATGATTCACACCACCGTTTTAGTGAATTCAATCAAATAGATGACCTTTCTCGTCGTAATTTTCAGTCATTCCAAAACTTTACGTTGGTATATGTTACACTACGTTAAAGTTGTTAATATTACATATGTACATAGAAGTTACTTTGTGACTGAATGCCGTATATTGTTAGTAAAACTTTATTTAACTTTTTTCTTTATACATCTTTTTATTCTGAATGGTAATGCTCGATTTTCACACATTATAAAAGAACTCCTTGTAAACACGATGCATAGTCAAACCGAAGGGGGACATATACATACAGTACTTATCTTATAATGGAGACTGATAAAGTACGAACCGGTAGAAACTTATTAAGTTATCACAAAGGTATTGTCGAAAGATAACACAGTTTCTGTTCTAAGAAACATTATGATTCTTTTGCAAAAGAGCCTCTTCTCTATTGTGTTAAAAGAATAAGTGATGCTCGTTTAAGCCTCATTATCATCATATTATTTATCAGTTACAAAAAAGGTTGTTTTCATAAAATTCTTTATTTCACACATGTGTTTCAGGCAAAAACAAGTATATTAAACACCCACCGTGGCCACCAGGGATTCGATAGGTATATTGTTACAATTTTGCCATCATTGCAAGTCTAATTTTTAAAGTTCAAGAACATCATGCTTTCTGTCATTCCTTGGTTTTTTTAACAAATTTGTTAAAATCCAAGTATAATTTGATCGAAACATGATTTGTATGATGCAAATAGAAAAATTCTCACTACTGATTCAAATTCTATAATTTTTATTAAAAAGGTTGCGTTTTTAAAGTTGTTAGGTATACAATATCATTTACAACAGCAAGGTTTGATTATTCTGACTCTGTTTATTTCTTGCAAGGATGATAACCTACTTGTTTCTTTCACCATATGCATTTCATACAATTTTTATACATATGCATAACAACATCATAATTATAATTTATTCCAATAATTTCAATCAAAAGCAAGTTAATTTACAGCAAGTCAATTTACAGCAAGTTTATTGCAAAACATGTCAGCCTACTTTCTTTCAACATTTACAATTCTTAATAGATTTATAATCAAAACGACACACGTAAACCAACTCCGTTTATAACGAACTCTTTGTGAGCATTTGAACTTTGTTCTTTATATCCGGACTATATTATATCCGTACAGCTTCATTTTAAATAAAGAAGGAATTTATTTCGGGTCCAGAAAATATGACATTTATATCCGAAATTTTGCAAAATCCTGACTCGTTATACACGGAGGTTACTGTAAATCAACAATCATACCAGTAAAGTTCTGCACACGTTAGTTTAAAATCACAGTTTGTTAACATTTTTTCTTGATGATATAATTTCAATTTGCGCCGAATACACAATCACCTCATAAATCCCTGTCAAAAATATATTCTCCCAAGCCATAGTATCCCCCCATCATCCTTTCCAGATTTGTGATGTGACCTCCAATCTCTTTTATTTCTCTCACTTTCTGATCTAAGAAATGATCCTCCACTGTAAATGTTACCTGAAAATAGACATTCATGATAGGTAAAAACTGGGCATGGCTTGATATGCTTGGTATAGACGTATATTACAAGATCGACTCTACTATCTACTGTTTTCCCACTGTCTAGCCCAGTAGTCATGGTAGGTAGATACCGTCTATATCAATTGTCTGTACTATCAATCCCAGTAGCTAGCTACCTTATTATCATTTCAATGCCACTGTGTATCCCAGTAGCCATGGTAGCTAGATACCTTTTATATAAATTCTCTGTACTATCTATCCTAGTAGCTAACTAGCTTTTATGTCGACCCGATCATGGCTAATGACGCATACCGGCGACCTTTGGTCTGTACCTCAATGAAAAATAAACGACGTTAGTTCCAAACGTCACGGTAACAGTATTGAGTCTGGGAGCTTACACTTTAAAAGTATCAGAAGAAAGACAAATTTTAACAACTTTGGTCAAATGTTGACATACTAATACAAAGACGAACTATAATGTGTAAGCCTCTGGAAATTAAAAAGCTTGAATCGCTACCAAAATACCAGTATTGAGAGTTAGCATGTGAGAACTGTACCACTAAACCTTGGCCCATCCTGTCAAGAACCATTGAATAAGCTTTTCCTTTACTTCTTATTGCTATCACAGTATAAATGTAAATACTCATATGTAAACGTTTTACTTACGTGAGGGTCTTCGTATTTGTCCGCCTGTGCGTGAAGGTGTATTAACTTGCCATTCAGTTTTTTCTGTATCTCTAATGCATCGTACATAGCATCAATGCCATCAATCCAGTGAGTCGTGGGGGGTGCCTGAAACATAGTCCATTCCACATCTAGCTGATATTCTCAGACGTATTACATATGCTTATATGGATATAGTAGAGACTGTGTTAATAGGCACCTGAATTAAGCAGTCATCTGGCTCGATCGTGAATAAAGCTTGAAGCTAATCGAGCCACTCTTTAGTTCGCTTCCTGGAAAAACCAGTACTGGTGTCATATGATGAGGCATAATTAGTTTATAGTAATTTATTTTAGCTCGAGTGTGTACACAGCTTGCAGCTTATCGAGTCACTGTCAAGTTCGCTTCCTGGAAAAACTAGAACTGGTAGGATATGAGGAGGTACGGTCGTGACCCTAGTGGGGGGCTCGAACACGCAAACTCCGGGTTGAGCGGCATACTTAACCTCTACACCAATCCTGTAGGTGCATACCAAATGGCTATTTGTATAGATACACGTGTATTCAGTAGGCACCTACTTTTGGTGGCCACTTTCAATGAAACGATTAGTAGATTGTGCATACTGCTCTGCTGTTACCATGGTTACGGACGTTTGACTGGATGAATAGATGTGTTCATGTTATGTGCTTGTCAGATCATAGTATCACAACGTCCGATCGTATATAACCGGATAGAGGACGCAAAACGCCGCTGGGAAGCTCACATCTTCCGAGCATAGGTTCGAAATTACGAATGGTGCCCAAAAGAATAAACATACGAAATATCAAATTCACCAACATCAAAAACTAATATAGGCAATTCTTAAAGATGTCAACTATAAAACGACTGAAACTGAAGATATTGCACCGTAATTTCGCACCTAATAAAAATGCGATTAAAGCGCGCTCTATCAGGTTGTACGATTGGACTTGGTGGATATGGAGTTACTTTCGTATAGTATCTGCATAATTAATCAGTTCTTACGTCGACAGTTCTCAGTTCCACAGAACCTCCACGTTTAGTAATATAGGACATGAAGAAATTGGCATTCTCGAGTTCCTTGTCCGACAACTTCCGGAAGTACTTCGAAAAACCAGGCAAGGATACTTTCGAACGATCGAAGAAAGCAGACTGTAGAGAAATAAGAATACAAAAGAATAGGCCGTACAAAAAGAATTGTGACTTTAACAAAAATGCTAAGACATACTAAAGGAGATGATAAAACTATAATATACATAATTTCGTATGGAACGGATTATCTCTTATTAAAATTTACTAAAATGTCTATAACGAAGAATTAGTAATTCCTGAAAAGTATTGATTTTAGACGTTTTTTGTTTATGATATTGGTTGACATTGTTTTAAATGAAATCTGCAAGAATACGACACTAAAAGCGTCTCCTGTTGTGAGCAATGCATAAAAGCTTTAAGACACGTAGTCAAGAAACACCATTTGTCACATATTCAGTGTAGAGATTTAAGCCTGGTCGGGTTAAACATTTAAAAATGGATTCGTTCAGCTTCCAATTTGACAGTACCATTTATGGTTCATAGAGGTGGCAACTGTAAATTTACTGACATGATCATGATCTACACAGGTCTTAAAAGCAGACTCACTAGCCATCAGCACATGTTTCTGGTTAAATGGCAGAAAGAGCCAAGAAAAAGGGGCAACATTTTCTGACTAAAATGCGTTTCTTACCATCAAGAGATACTGGTAACTGGCCTCGAGGTGCTTCGATATCATCTCCTTGTTAATCAAGCGAACCAGATATTTGTCGAAGTTCTGCGATACCCTGGACTCTATTGAACACACATAGAATATTACCAAATAAGGAAATGATAATTGTATTTAATAAAAAAAAGCTGAAATATTGATATTATTAAAACCTTGATTATAACATGTTCACCATATAATTTATGTCAACATGTTCACCATATAATTTATGTCAACATGTTCACCATATAATTTATGTATGTTTACAGCGATACTTATGATAAAATTTGATCTGGGTTAATGTTGAAAAAATCAAACGACAACAATATATGTCATCTTATCGTACTTTGTTATTTAGGTTATGAAAAGGAGATCAACCTTTCGCTGAGTGCCAGACGGTCATGGGTGCGAGCCCCGCTAACGGCCTAACTCTATGTGAGAAAATGTGGCAGTTTCTTACGGAGTATGTGGGAGACTGATATTGGTCCATCAAAAGAAGTATAATAGATAATCTCCCTGCGTGTAAATAACTAATCATCATACGCATTTTAAATAATTACACTTATCCAGTAAGTGTTTTTCACAATGAACGTAGGGTAAAACTAAATATCGGAGGGTGATAGACAATATTTGAGGGTAATAGATAAGAAATTACCATCTTTCCCCTGTTTTTCCCTTTTCGGTGCCGATCCTGAGACCTCTAACACTCCTGGCACAACTATCACGGATATCAGCAGACTTCCGAGAAAAAACAGGAACGAAAAAGTTGCTTGTCGATTTGCCTGCATCTTGCTTTGCTGTTTCAACTATGTATCAATATCCCGTATGTGTATATACTTCATGAAATTAAAATGTAAGACATGGTATATATGTGGAAAATATGATATGAGAGTTTAAAACGTTCATTGGGGTCCAAATATTCGTAAGAACGTACTTTCCTGTTAGAACGTAAAATAACTATTACAATTATTATGTTGTTTATTGATTAAAAAAATGAATGTTGAATGTTTCCCTCAACTTTTTGAGTACAGTATGAAACAATACATTGACAAGTGTCATATATTGCATACCTGACATGTATAAAATGTTATCACATTCAGTCAGTGATAACTGAGATATTTGTGTTACAAAAGTATCGGTGTTATAAAAGTATTCGTAAGTTAAGATTGACCAAGGTGAGTTACGAAAGAAAGTTACCCTTTATTTGTTTTCCCTTCATTTCCTCCCTCCGTTGGTTTTATACGTACATGTACATGTATTGTATGTCCAGAACATCATGTTTGAGACAGTTTTGTCTTAACTACCAAAAGTCACCAATTAACCAAACAGTAAAATTTTCGAAGTTCATCATTCAACCAAAACTCTCAGAAGTTATTACGCTTTTTTCAAGGATCATAAAATCTCCCTTACATAAAATGGTAAATTGTGAAAATTTCTACCATTAAAATGTGAAAAGCGCCTTTTAAATACGTTATATCACATAGAATTTCATAGAACAATCATAGATTTAGATTTTGTTTAGCTCTTTGAATACCATTTGAAATGTACCGACTTAGCTATTATACTCAAGTCATAATTTTTATAGGTAGTTTAGCTGGTAACTGCATTACTTTGTCTAAACGCACTCAAACAGATGTAAAATATCATGTAGAAGTAATGTTATAAAATAACACACTATTATGTCACACCCTTCGATTGGAGAGAACATGCTTTGGTAAGACCTGCATTGTCTCAAAGTATTCATGGACCTTAACACTGCTAAAGCATTGCTGACATGTTTATTAAAGAAAAGTGATGACACGTGCAAGAATTGTGATGATACAGTCCACGGGAATAGCAACGGCAAGCAGAAACTTGTTTGTCAAAAGGAAAGCCATCGAAAATTACAGTGAATGTCTGCACCTGGACTGATCTACACATTCGGGACCATTTCCGGACATGAGATTACAGAAGACATGTTTACAGAACCTAACTAAAAGTGGACGGCATCGGATTCTTCGGCCAAAAGAAGCTGTATTCTTGTATGTTTGCATATTGCTGAAGCACAGAAACGTTTTACTAATTGTCTTTCGGTGCAACGACTTCAGTGCGAGTACTTCACAAACCCACGGAAACAGGATAGTGTATGCACAAAGGTGATTCATTTTCCTAATGGCCTCGAAAATACTGAGCGGAAAAGTGGGTACAAATTGTATTACTCTGACTTAGGTGCACAAAACCTTATCCAGTAAAAGCAAGTCCGTGCCCGCGGTTGGGCCTAACAAACATATGAAATGGGTATGAACCAGTCAACAAACTATGCCAAAGCTTTCTGGACGAAAGGTCGTACAAAACTTGCTATGTGTGCTTTTTGTGTAGGTCATTTGCACATAAGTGCGCGCGTTACATGAAATGAAAACCAAACACACTTTGTCATTGTATTTTATTTCCAACAATTTCAACCATGATCACGTCTTTAACAGCAAAAAATGAATAATTATGTATATTTACATGTAAGCATTTACACTTAACTTTAAATAAAATGAATGCAATGTCTTTGATCTGCTTTATACTGTGACCGACCTTATAGCGTGTACCACTAGGTACAGAAAATGTTCAACTGTTTAGTGTACCATTCCATGTACCAGGTACCTATGTGTATGTAAATGCTATCTATCTCTAATGCCTTCATTACCAATTAACGTCAAAGAACACGGATTACCGGATTAATTACCAGATTAATTACCAAAATAACCAGACTTTAAGGTTACGGTAGTGTGAGACAAGTGCATTATTTTGCTAAATACTTGCTGCCCACAAGATATAAACCAGGGTTACATGTGAATACAAGGTGCGGGTTCAAACCCAACAGGCCAGGTCCGCACATGTCCTACTCCCAGGACAGCAGAACCGAAGGATTTCCAGATAGCTTACACAAAACCTCCAGGCCTTCTTTAAAAATCAACCGACATGAAATGTTATAATGTAAATAGAAACTAGTTAACTTTACTACCCATAGTGAAGTATCAAACAGCTGACTGTGTTAGGATGATATATTATCTGTTAATGCATAAGTATAAAACAACCAGTCTGATCAGTGAAATGAATTCAAGTACAAATGTAACAATGAGAACACTGTGTCAACATTTCTCATACATACATCATTGTACAGTATGTATAATATATATGTATAACTTTGGACGTGCAATGCATTAAAGTTATATTACCCATCAAAATGACCATAAGAATGAAGCTTAAATCACAGTACATTCTTTGAAAAACATATAAGAAATGAGTTAAACAAAGTGATATTGCTTTCTGACAGAGATAAATGAAAAATACGTAACAGAAATGTTGAGATTTTCAATTCTTGTCTAGGATAGTAAGAATAAAATTTCAGATTTTGTTTACATTCAATAGGATTCAAACCATTCCAGAGAGTCAGATATTTTGTTTATAATTATGGAAATGTTCACTATTCTAGGTGTATACAAGTCAGTGTTTAGTATATTACTAAACCTAACCCTACAATGGTCATTTTGAACAGTACTATAACTTTAATATGTCATGACAAATAAAAGCATAGATTCCTGGAAGACATCTTCTTACATTTACAATATTAACATTGTCAAAACACACACATCAAATTCGAATTCATGTCATAAATTAAAATTCATAACTTGACCATATGTATGACAGCTGTTTACAAGACAAACGAATGGAATAGCATTTATGTTAGCAGCATTTCTGCAGCCTGCATCTAGTATTTCTCTTTTAACTCAATGTCTACTGACAGTGCTGGACCGTATGATCTATGATTGGGTGATATGATAATTGTTCAATAAATATTACCCCAAAATAAACACTATCTACTTAAACATCATAGGTGCATAGTGAATAATAACAATAGCTAGTACACGTGTATAACATTTTATATCATTTTACTCAAACAGGGGAGGTAACTGTAAGTGGCAGACAGAATGAGACTGGCAGAAAAAACGGGACATACCGATTCTGGACAAAGGGAGGTAACTGACAGATGACATCCTGCCGTTTTTGAGTTTACAACATATTTAGAAGTTCATTGACAAAGTGAATTCATTCAGATAACAAATAATCCTAAAATCTACAAATTTCTGCATTATAACACATCGTTCATAAAAAAGTAAACGCTACAATCTTGACAAAAATCATACAAATACCTCATGTTTAGCTGTAGCAGCTTCCTTTAAGTTTCATATATACATGTACATAAAAAAATCTCTTTAATCTGATGTCTTGCATAAATGCCCTATTTTGTAAAACTGCATTTAACTTCAACAAGCACTCACACATAGAACACTAAAATACATGTGCATGCATCTAGTTATTTCATTTATTATATACCTTTACATATTCCGCCAAAAATGCAGTCTGTATTTAACCATCAAATACCACCCGACAGAAAAGAATTCCGTATTGTATGTAGGCATAATTTGTAAGAGTCCATTCAATTGGCCCTGAAATGCACATGACATAAAAAACGTCGCTTTTGAATAGGTCGTTACTATTTGTTAAAATAATAAAATGACGCCGCACACTACGTATATTTTGCACTAAAAAGGGTTTTTCTTCAATTTTATGCTAAGCATGTTTTTTTTAATTTAGTTTATTCGCGCAGACAAGTGTCAAAAGGTATATAATAAAAGGGTTATTAGTAAAGTAATGTGATCCATAAGCCAGATTGGCTCTCATCGAGGTTGGATCAAACTTGTGCTACCCACTCATATGATCCGACTCATGACTCTAGCAAATCCGGCATGCTGGATCACGTTACTACACTAATAACCCTTTTTTATTGCCATGTAGTGTTATTGCAGATTTGTTAAACAAAAACAAGATTGTCAAGATGGCCCTATATTCCTCACCTGGCTACCATTGGCCATAATACATGGTCAACAATCGCATCAAAGGAAGAGTCAATTTTGACATGGGGGTCATGATTTGAACAGTATTGTTACAGGTTCAATAGACAATGCTACATTTAAAATATCAAAGCTCTGAGCCTTGCTGTTTAAGATAAGAACATTTTTAAAGTTTTCCCTAAATAAGCCTATTTGAAGTGCTACATGCCAAGTATCTAAGCTGTAGGCTCTTGTGTTTTTTAGTTTTTCCTTTCCATTGCCATGTAATGGAATTCTTTGAACAATTTGATAGAGCTTCATGCAAAAAACATCCTTGCCAAATTTCATCAGCATTGTCCCAATGGTTTCAGAGATGTTGTTTGATTGAAATGGTGGACGGACAGACAGACGTATGATGGACTGTGAGTGATCCTAATAGCTCATCCAGTCACTTTGTACCAGGTGAGATTACAAGTCATACAGGTATATGGGAGCAACCAGTTAAATATTTTATATCCCAACTGGCACTCCCATATTCCTTACAGTCAACTGATAACATTTTTACAATATTTTGTTCCCTTCCTATGGAATGAATATCACAGAAGTAAGTTTCTATTCTTTATATGTTTTTTAAACAAAATTTCTACCACCACTACTACACTGTAAGTGTCTGAATTACTACATGACAAATGGACATTTACCACAGTTCTGTGACACTGTCCTAGTCCTGAATTTCGACAATAGGACATTAACCACTGTTCTGTGACACTGTCCTAGTACTAAATCTCGACAATAGGACATTAACCACTGTTCTGTGACACTGTCCTAGTCCCAAATTTTGACAATAGGACATTAACCACTGTTCTGTGACATTGTCCTGGTCCTGAATTTTGACAATAGGACATTAACCACTGTTCTGTAACACTCTCCTAGTCCTAAATCTTGACAATAGGTTATTAACCACTGTTCTGTGACACTGTCCTAGTCCTAAATCGTCGAGGCATCCTACGATTTTCAAAATCTTTCAGAAGGTCACTTGACAAGATTTCCTTTGCGGTAGGGCGATCCTCTGGTTTTGCAGACAAAAGCCACTTCACAAAATCAGCCTGAAATTTTAAATTCATCGTAATGGTGTCTTAAATCAGATGTTAACTATTTTTCATACAAAAACTTGCATATTAATGATAGTATCTAATAGTGCCTAAACTTGACTTTGTTGGGTTTTCTGGCCTTTACACCCTGTGTTTAACTGAAGAATGGTTGTCTGAAGTGTAACAAATCATGGAATGTTACACTTATGAAGCTGTGATGAGACAACTTTCAGATGGATAATGAAAGATCATCTGAACAGCCTAGGCCTGCCTCTGTAAACAAAGTTCCTGACTGACTGCTGTAAATTCAAATTTCCTGAACTTCTAAAAACAGAAGACCTTAATGTTAACCCAGAAATAACAGAAATGCCCTCAGTTTTTAAAAAAGCTCCGATTTAGAATTTGCGTCAAAAAAATAAGAAAAGAAATTTAAATTAAGTCTCAAATAGAAATACTGTAACAGTTAACTCCATATTTAATGACTGTGGATAAAGCGAAATTCTAGAAATGAGGAACAAATTTTCTGGTCCCGATGTTTTTTTCCATTTTTATATTGTGCTTGAAGTGCTACAAACCTCATAATGCATCTCCCGAGAAAACCTTTCAGGAAAATTCAGTTGTCTGACCTTGAGAAGGGTACTGACCCTTTCCATTTGGGTGGCAAAGGGGTACAGCATCTCAAAGAGGATCACACCCAGACTGTAGATGTCAACCTTCTGAGAATACACCTTACCACTTGTCTGTAAACAGTTTGATAAATGCATGTATTTAAATTTTTAGTAACAAATGAAAAACAGACATAATAGAATTAAGTCACATAAAATAATATAAAATTTTGCAGCTGATTGCCAATAAAACATATTTTCTATTCTACAGTTTGTTTAAGACCTATGTACTACATCAAACAAACAATGAACAAACCAATACTTCAAAGACAGTAAGAATTAATTCTATGCAAAACTTTGCAATTCATGTTCCGGGGATCAATAAGTTAAAAACAAAATCTCATAACTCAGTAGTGTAACATTGTAAAACATGTACATCACCACCCATAAATGGAAAAGAGAGATAACTCTTATCATGGACAAAAATAAAAAAGTCACATACTTGTTCCGGGCTCATGTAGAGCTGGGTTCCAACCTGCGCTGTATGTTTTTTATACGGATTCCCCCCGTATAGTGTATCGTTTTGTTCCTCTGGTAGAGCTGTCACCAGACCAAAGTCTCCCATCTTTATAACACCATCCGGCGAGAAAAAAAGATTGGACGGCTGAAATTATTAAGTTTAACACATTTTTAATGTTCACTTTTTCCCCACCTTTTAACACGATTTTTCTTACTTTAGTTTGAATTATGCTTTCAGAATATTTTGAGACAAAAAAATGTTGGAATTAAAAAAATAAACTTTATATAAACATATTGTTTGTTAAATAAGTTTGCTATCTGAATTGAGCAGCCACAGTGCAAAAATATTTTATTTTAAATTTTCATATTTCTTTCTGCTGCTTTTAATAGCAGAATAGAGAGTAGCCTGTTTTTATGCTGTAACTTATTTAAAATGGTTTTTAATGCACTGCTCATGTTAAAGTCAAAGGCTTTCAGAATTGATGATTTTAACTTGTATGCATAGGTCAACAGTTGCAACTGAGGTAGTTTTCTGATGAGAAAGATCATCTGAAAACAAGTGGGAAAATGTCAAGTTAACAAAATCAAAGCGCTGTGAGCGCTGAAGGCCTGGGGGCTATAGGTTAACTCCCCGAAAAACAACTTTTCACTTATGTGTTCTGCGTTGAATCTTACCTAAAGCGCGGGTCGAAATGTGCAGAGGACGAAATTCAATATATGACTCAGAATGAATGATTCACAAAATATGGGTGACAGGGAAGTTTGTTTTATTATGAAATGTACGTTAAATGAAAAATAATCACATAGTCAACATTATAAAATGTTTTAGCCAGTACAAATAATTCGATCTGCGCTTTGTACAACTTCAAACGATATGATCTGATGATGTGGATCGAAAATTATTGTGTACCAATGACAAGACCTTGAAACAGAAATAAACAAAGCAATACCAGCAATGAAATATAAATACAGTACTGTACAATGTGTATAACAGAGAAAACCAAAAATGATTCTGGGTTACCTTGTAGTTGTAATCAGTGAAACCGTTCACTGGGCCTCGACATGCAACGCCCTTGAAAATGGCGGGTGAATTTGATCACGTTGTTCCTTCTTGGGAATGTACGAATTTATCTTTTTTAGAGACTTTATTTTTAGGTAAATATATATGTAATCGTCGTAAATAACAAAGTTGTCAATGAAATAACATCGAAATTTGAAAATCAAACTACGACCTTACCCCTATCGAATGCGTTTTCGTAAATTTCCGTAAATATCCGTACTTTTCCGTGATATGCATATGATTATCTTCCGTAATCAGCTAACAGCGCATTAATATCTAAAACAGAAAAATGTGTAATGCAGCCCGTAAGCTATATACCTTCCTGCAGTCGTTTGAAGTTTTATGTACCAATTTTATTTGTAACATGTTCTTATCATATGCGGCATTCAAACAGAAGATTGTCTGGTCTGTGTTGCACACTTTCGCATAGCGCATGTTTACGTTGTTATTCGCACACAGCACGGTTAAAATTCTTGCAGGGTTTGAAATGTGGTATACTAACTTAGGCCTTGGGGACTTTCAGTCCCCAGGCCAATAAAACCTTGCACCATATTTACCTTTAAATCTCTATGCATGAGTCCACAGTCATGTACATATTCTATAGCACAGACAATCTGGTCAAACATGTCTAGTACCATGTGCCTGTCTCTATTCAAAGTATTAGAAGCTAACCAGTCCTTCAACGTTTCCCGTTTACATAGCTGCATCTGGATGTACAGGTAAAGTTTTGGTTTATGTAATTTGTCTGTCTTTGTCAAACTTTTATTGATTTGTTCCTTTGGCTCTTTCCCTTCTGTCTCGATTGTCAAATTTGCAGGGTCCTTTAAATAGGATCGAGAATTATTCCTTGAATGTGACTTTGAATTTGTCCTTGAATGTGACTTTGAATTTGTCCTTGAATGTGTCCTTGAATTTCTTTTTGGGCAGTAACATTTACTACCCCCACTGGAAGATAGCAAACACTTTCCTGTGCTACAACTGTGATGAGAATCTATCGAAGCTCCTGATTGGCTGTTATTTATATCAACACACACATCCGCAGAACCTTTTGAACTTTTGTCCCCGCAACCGGAATCCTCGAAAACAATCTGAAAAGAACTATTGGTGTCTTCTAGTGGAATCGGACTGGAGTTTTCTGATATATGAGATCCAGTATACGACATTGGAATGTCTTGAGTAAATTTGGAATTGTTATTTTCCTGACTGAGTTCATTGTCACTTGATCTAAATTCTATATCAACAGAATCGTCTATATGAATGCCAACGGAGCTTGGCGTTCCCATTCCACAACTAAACGATCCACTTTCATCATCATTTCCATTCCCCCATACTGGTACCCGATTTCTAAAAGATAAACTGTCATCAATGTCTAAACCCCACTGGCTCTCACTGACATTGTGCACGGAGAACTCTTCGCTACCACCCCGTTTTATATCCGTGTCACTCAAACCAAACATGTTGTCACCAAAGGGATTTTTCAGTAAGTCTGACGGACTATGGTTCACTTTTTCAGCTGCATTTTTCATTGATTTTCTGCTACCCTCCAACATGTTAAAAGCATTGTCTAATTTTGATGGTGACCCTTTGTGGGTATGACTGGGAGATTTTGTGTATTGCGTTAAAGCTGATGGTGACGTCACACCTTCACTGAAACAAAGAAACTGTTCATTATTATTTTTGTTACGATTCTTTATTTTACAAATATTGTACTGTTATTCAAAATATTATTTAGTTAGTATGAATGCAGTAATGGCAAACATAATCTAACTACTGCAGTTAAGCACACCGTGCTAAAACACAAGTCATTAACTGATAAATGTCTAAATATAAACACTGTGCACAACTCAAATTACTCACACAATTCATTTTATCAAAACTCCAGAAACTTTTATGCCCATGAATTTACATAAAAATGGAAAATTCAACAACAACACATTATTAAAACAACGTATTTATATCATCATATTCATATTAACGTTTCGGTGAAAGCCTTCATCAGAATAACAATATAAAGCGGACGTGACGTAACGTCGTATACATTTAAACTATATTCACGTCAAATTACGAGAAAACTGAGTAAGAAATGCATCACACACATCTACGCATAAATATGATAATTTGTTACATATAGGTATAATAATAAATCTTTAATGATAAACGAAAAAGTTGGGTAATCAGTACCGGATTTTTTTTTTCATGAATTTACATGCATTCTGACTTCACAGTATTATGAAGTGTGAAGGGTTATTTAAACATTACTACCTGTATTCTAGCAGCTGATCTTTCTCCTCCTGCCAGCCTGATGGCGGCGACTCAATCCACGCATGATAAAACCGTACAATTCCTACATGATCAAGTTTAGCCAGAGCTTTCACCTCTCTCATCACCTTCTCTTTAGCACCATCACTGAAAGTACAAATATATGTCAGCAGTCCAGGTACATGTATCATAAAAATGTTTCTGATACAGGCAATTCAACGAATTGTGCTCTATATAAGTAGGCATGAATAATTTCTTTAAACTGGCAAACGAACGAATTGTTTTTAGAAATATTTCGAAATTTCAATATTCAAACAATAGCTTATCATGCCTGTTTGATGAATCATCCAGAATAAAGGGTTTTATTATATAGCCCCAATATCTGATCTATGTATATAAACTACCAAACTACTCGCTTTCATAGATGCTTGGGGTCTGGACCTCATCCCCTTAGGCCTGACCCTCGCCCCTGCTCACTGCAGTACCTTATATACATCCTACAACTGCGTGTTAGCTAACCAATTACAAATGCAAGTCCTTATTCTACTTACCTACTGATCACATGTTTATGGTGACAATGTATATAAATTCAAGATTTGAAACAAATTGATTTCCTCTATCACATCTCACCTACACTGTTTCTAGAAATAGTAACGATTCGAAAAAATGTAACCAGTCCTTTTATTTATAAATCTGCTTTAAAATTTACCGCTATATATAGCATTCCCACAAGACAAAATCCCCGCTGTAAACGTAATGGTACCCCGCACACGCTATTTCATATACTGTGATGCGGGGAACCAATTTTTATAACTTCATGTATAAACTAAATCTGATTTGTGCGCAAGTGACAGAAGTGTTTTTCCTCGAAATTCTCTTAATTCAACCGTATTCAATGCAATTTGGAGTGGGATTTTATTCAAAATTTTGTTTTGCATCAGAAAATTCCGGTTAGTTATTCCTTATTTACACGAATGCCTTAAATATGCGATTGGAGTTTTCAGTTGTTTCAAATCTTGTATTTATATACGTTCCGTACAACATGGGACAAGTATAGATTGGGTGGCGAGTCCGTACCCCAAACATCTGTGCTCGCTTTCATTCAAAAATGTGTTAGTACTGTCAGCATAATGTACCTTACAATAATTCACTGGGATTTCACACTATAATTATTTAGACAGTATTTCAGTTTAATACATATAAGCTGGCAGTTTACATCTTTTCTAAGACGGACCAATAATGGACTCCCATCCTCGATATGAAACTGCTAACTTTCTCAGATAGAGAGTCAAGTAAATAGTTGATCTCAATACCCTCAACCAATGAGAGGTTAAGTGATCACAAGTCAGCAACCTTATCCATGTCTGCCTCCTTGGTTAGAATGGTTAGAGTCCCTAACTTGAAATCACTATAATCACTAATAGAATAAGGGTCATGGGTT